>KE529690.1:0-16698 GCA_000441915.1 Genlisea aurea | reverse complement strand
ATAGGGTATAGGGTATATGGTATAGGCTATATGGTCTTAAAGTATACGGTATTAGGGTATATGGTTAACATCTAGCAATGCGCCGTGATCCCCAAGATGCAGGAATAATTAGATTAACTAATCGAACCTTTCCATAATAGCCACCATGCAATTAACTCCTTTCATCATCCTTCTATCTCATTCGATTATTGGAATATGGAATAGTGTCAATTCCAATTAATCGAATTCATAATCACGACTCGGCATTTCGCGTTTCGATGTCGCGTTTTGCCTTTCGTGTCTTGCGTTTCACCCGTCTGGCCTTGCGCCTCGCATCCCATATCTCTCATCTTACTTTTTGTATTTCACGTCTCACGTTTCGCATTTTGCATCTTGTGTTTGGCGTCTATCGAAGAAGTCCGTTATTTGGAACTAAATTCAAAGAAGATGCACATATAGAACACGTTATTTTATCAGCCGTTGTTGGCATTAAGGTTCTGGAAAAGCTCAGGGAGATGGGCGTTAGTGAGCTTCGTCCTCTTGCTGATTTCATGCTTCTTCTTCGTCTTCGGCTTTGGCGGAATCCCGTTAACTTGTGCGGTGGCCTTCCTTTTTGCAGTGTTTGTAGCCGGTTTCATACCATTTTTCTGCAGATCCTTCTCGATATCCAACATGTCGCGAGGAAGCTCGATGCCTCGAAACAACTGCTTCAAATCATCGTCCACTTTGATCACAGCTCGAGGATCGTTGGGATAGGCGATGTCCTCTTGGGAGTCCAAGTTCGACAGCAGCCAGATCTGACCCGACCCTTTTAGTGACTGCAAGTCCTCCATCACTGAAGGGTATGCATCTTTTAGATCAATCACCGCGATGCCTTCCGGAAACTTCCGAATCAGCACAAGAAGCTGGCTTTTGTCTTTAAGATCATGCTTCGACTGAGACAGCAAAACAATGTGATCATCATATCATAGCCATACATTTTTCTAGGGAAATATAATCGTACCTTGTAAGAAAATGCTTTCCCATCGAACTTCACCTTCGGATTGTTCCTTAAACTATCAAACACAGCTTTATTTGCAATCACGTCCACATAACATGATTCATTTATTTGATCAGGAGTTAAGGTTTGCCTCGTCTGTTTCATCACAGAAACACCATTGAAAAAAAATATATATATATTGTAAAAACAATGCTACAAGAGCCATATTGCAACAAAAGTCACTATTTACGCCATTAAAATTGAGCTATAATGTTCATACTCAGTGAACACAGTGCACAACCAGGTAATAAAAGTTCTGAAACTGACGATGCATGAATCATAAGAATATATTCGAGTCAAGGATTGAATACCTCATAGAGCAAATCGATAACACGCTTGATTTGAGCCCCGACAGGAGCTTTCCTTACGCTATTTATGTGCTGCAGTCGTTCTGTATCATTAGAAAATTTAATAGGCTGTGCAGGAGACTTCCCATTGGAGGGTATGGCCTTAGAAGAACTAATTTTAGCTTTCGATTCACTGATATTGGCAAGTGTCGAATGCACTTTTTCTTGCTGCTTCTTGAATTTGGCCAAGCTATCCTGAAGAGAAGACGTCATCTACAAAACAAAAAAAAAAAAATTACTGATGGTCGGTTTTGAACTCATAAAGCACCTTAAAAACCACAACCTACCCGATAATTCAAACACATAACCAAATATTTTAGTGGGCTTTGAGTTATTTTGAGAAAAATTTTGTAAGATGGGTGTATTATGCTGATCTGAGTATTCTGATCATGAAACCCACTATAGATATGAGATCGGTTCTACACTACCATGTAGTTGGTGCATTTTCTTATGCGTGAAAACAAAACAATAACTAAAGAAATTCATCCTGCACAACAGTAAAACACCAAACACTCCTAAAACGTAACCCATTATAAACAAAGAAGCCAGAATAAGAAACAAGCCTCCACGAAGACGAAGATCATACACAATTGATATAAAGAATTCCGAAAATATCAAAACCCCATCAACTGTAACTCAACCAACGATAAAAATTACATAAAAAAAAAAATCGCTTTCGATTTCACAAAGGGAAATTCAGGCAAATAAAAAAAACGCCGATATTCCTGGACAGACATCAGAAACACTGGACCGCAAAATCAAAATCCTGGACAGATATTCCCATTCCGAAACACTTATTCAATCCCGATCCCCCGATTCATTTCGGTAGTATACCGAAAAAACGAAAATTATATATATGTTTTCTTACAGAAACGATTTTTTCTGAAAAATCGAAAATCGGTCGACGATGGTCGACTGGCCACCGGCGTCACGGGCGAACGATGAATGGGTACCTCGAACGGTGGCGGCGAACAGCGATGGTGTTAGGTTCAGCGAGGGTGCGTGCGAAGTGCGAACGACGAATGGGCCGTTGAAATAATAATTTAATTATTTGTTTGGATAAAAATGATAAAATGACTAGAATGCCCCAAGCCCCCTTGAAAAAAAAAAAAAATTAGGGTTCACGCAGTCCTCACTGTCGCCGCCGACCCCGCGGCCGATGTCGCCGATATCCACGGCGCAGCAAAATTTCGGCGGAACGTAAATCGATAAGTCAAATCGACGAACAACGAAATGGAAAAATCATATCTATACGAAATCGCATTCCATCGATTATTATTGCATCGTCAGTACTCCAATACTGTAGAGTCAGTCGCCCAGCCCAATCGGGTTGACATTTAATAAGTAATAAGAATAAATTTGAATAGACAATGATTATGGCTTCATGATTCATATCTTGGCGAAGCGGAAATGCGATGCAGTTTGAAAGGGCCCCACCTCACCTCGGCCGACAAAATCACAGTAAGACAGACGTCTTGCCATGTGCGAGGCTGTTTTTCTCTTAAAAAAAATTGCATTCTTTTAATATTAGATTAATTGCAAATAAATATGTCTAAATTTTAAATTGAAAATGACAGACAATACCAATCAAAAAATATTAATTTGAAAAATAATCTTATCTAGATATCAAAATGGGCGGCTCACAATCAATGGGAGGCGATAACATTTTTAGAAGCAAATTGAATAGGACAAAACACATTATTTTGGGAACACCAGAAAAAAAGAAGAACATGAGATTGATTGGGATGGCGAGCGAGTTCAACATAAGAAACAGACTGATCATCGAAACAACATAAGAACTCAACAACAGAAATCACATAGAAACTCAACAATGAATGGAGTCTTGTACGATCAGAACTCGGAGACCGGCTCGTGGCTGTGGCTGATGAAGAACACTTCGTAGACGATCGCTGCGAGTCCAGCTCCGATGAAAGGCCCAGCCCAGTATATCCAGTGATGAGTCCACTCGAAGTTCACGAGAGCGGGTCCAAACGCTACGGCGGGGTTCAGGGAAGCTCCGGTGAAGGGTCCACCGGCAAGAATATTAGCGCCGACGATGAGACCGATGGCGACCGGAGCTAGAATTCCGATCTCTCCCTTTTTAGGATCGACCGCGGTGGCGTAGACTGTGTAGACGAGGCCAAAAGTTAATGCGATCTCCAAAACCAGGCCGCTCCATACGGAAACGCCGGTAAGGCCAAAAGTCGGCACTCCCTGTTGGAAAAAAATCACGAGTCAGACAGACGCCATGTGAAATCAGATATTTCGATAGAGGTTAGCACACTAACCTCGCCGCCGGTGGTGAAGACGAGAAGAGCGGCGGCGGCGGTAGATCCGAGCAGCTGAGCGATGATGTAGAGAATCCCTCGGAAGAGAGTAATATTGCCTCCGACGAAGAGCCCGAACGTCACCGCGGGGTTCACGTGACCGCCGGAGATGTTCGCCGAGATGGCGACGGCGACGAATAGAGCGAAACCATGAGCGAGTGATGCAGAAAGGAGTCCCTCCGGAGAAGCAGCGCCGTGGCCGGTGAGTTTGTTGTAGGCGATTCCAGATCCAGATCCGGCGAAGACGAAGATGAGTGTGCTGATGAACTCTGCCACCGCAGCCTTCACAGCTCCGGGTTGCCGGAACTCTTCCCGGTTTCCGAGGGCGACGCGGGTGAAGGGAACGTTGAAGTATTCTCGGGGGAGAGGCATTGCCGGAGAGGTGATAACTGGGGAGGAGGTAGTGTTGACGGTACAAAATCAGCTCACGGTGTACTCACTCTTATAATGGAAAATTTTTCTTGGCGTTGGTACTACGGGCCACCGGTGTATCCGGTTGCCTGCTATTGATAGTTGGTTCCCTCTCAAGTCTCAACTATCAATTTTATATATATATATATTTCCATTAATTTAAATCCATGTGCATGCATATTCATCAAAATCATTTGCTATATATATATTGATGGATATATTTTAATGATTGTGTTATGTATACAAAAACTATGAACATAATTGCAAGAGCTCCTAATATATTATTTAGTTCAAAAATATTCTACTCAGTGCCAGTGCTTCGAATTTAATCCACACGACCAAATAAGTATCGTAGTAGTTAAGTGTGAAAAGGTGACTACATTTTAATTTTAAAAATTTTAAAATATAGGAAAATCTAACCTGTGGGCCCACCTGCATTTATATATTATGCACAGGGAATATCTACAAGCATATCCAGATGTCATGTTACGTAGTTAATGGTTAAAAAAAAGTAATGGCATTCGTAATGAAATTATTTGTTTTATTTTATCAAGCAAATGTGGTTTCATGTGAGTGTTATATATTGTGGAGACATACATGTAGAGAGAGTTGTCGATAACTTAATGAGTGTCAACAAGTCAGCAGCATATAATTCATTCAATTACGAGCATATATTAAAAATATCAAGGGTTCAGATTCACCGCATGCAACAGTGGGGAGGGGGTAAATTGGGGGAGGGGACATGACACGTGGCATGATCCAGACAGCGGAGGGAGGTGTATGCTGGTAATGAGTTGGACGGTGGACAAGGGCCCCGCGATTTATGACGTTAAAATAATATAAGTAGTCTACATCAAAAAAAATAAAAATAAATAAAAGTAGTGAAAAAATAATTTTTGAGTAAATATATATATGGTTAGGAAATATTTGTCATCAATACATATTTAGTAGTACGTAGATATGGAGATTGGAACGACATTCCGTCCAGATACATAGAGATGTGGAGGGAGATAAGAAGGACATCCATCATTTTCCATTCAATAGGCAAGGGTTGGCATAAATAAGAGAGAGTGGTGGCGGCCCACACACTCGTTCATATCAATGAATCACGTGGAACACGACGACGTCGAGTTCAGTGTTGAATGATTTGATTTTATGCATACCTACCTGTCTGTATTTTTGGACGACCCCCCAGGCCCCATTAGCATCGCCCATTGCCCAAGCAATCAATGATTTGATTCAGCGTCCATAGATAGAGAGAGACCCATGCACATGTACTAACTACATGCGTATATATATAATAATATATATATACGAATGGAAAAGAAACGAGTGAGCGACGGGTCCTCCCTCACCTCAAGGCTCAAGGCTCAAGGCTCAGGGCTCACAATCCGCAGAGTGGTGTCCTTCACCAGGTATGCCGTCAACTGCATTTCCACACCGTACATGAAGGGAAGCCCCAGACAAAGGAAACTCTCCGGCGGCAGAATCACCGGAGATCCCAACCTCAACTCCCCCTCCTCCAATTCTATAACTGGATTTAGACCCAACACAACGGGGTACGAGGGTGTCACCTACACACAACACACCCACCCACAGCCCTTTTCAAAATACAGACAGAAACACAACTTTTTCAAAAACTAACCTTACCACGAAGATTCTTCGAAGCTGCGAAATGTTCCCACCGCTCCTGCAATGCGGGCACTTCATGTATATCGGCAAATTCCTGTTCAAAATGGACGGACCACCTTTGTTCTTCTTCTTCTGCTTCAGGTTTTTGCTTCTGCCCTTTTCCTGGAGATGATCAGAATTCAATATGAATCGATGGCCATGCGGGCATTCGTGCTCGAATCCCACGTACACATCCCTTTCAGATGATGAATCCTTCTTCTCCAGGAATTGATGATGAGTAGTCCACTTTTGAAGAAATTTCTGACCGGAGCAAAAACCAACCTGCAACAGCCCTTTACAAGGCTCATAACACTCAGCACTCCCCATTCGGATCAACCTCCAGGACAACTCCACAGCATTTCTCCCTTCCGGCAGCTCAACCGCAGGAAGAACCTCATCACACTCTGCAAATATCGCAACATTTGCAGCTTCAAAATCAAAGGGGTCCGGTAAAAATTGCCTGGAACGACCGCAAGCACAGGCATTGAGATACACGTATCCGCTCGAATGATGTTCGGTTAAATCATCATGCCTTGGATGTATGCATGGTTTTCCGGTGAGACTAACCGCATCGCATAATTGCCTCCCGGAAGTCCAGATGGATGTGCATTCGTCTTTCAATTTCCTCGTGTAAATAGACAATGCCGGTCCTTTCGCCTTCGATCTAAGCACATGCAGAGCCTTCTTTAAGCTATCCTCGTGCTGACAGGTTGTATAGCAGGGAGGCAGATTATCAAGATAGACCTCCATGGCAACCGGGAAAATTTTTTGACACAACAAAGCCGAAAATCTGGAATTCATCCCAATACTTTTCTTCAGATGAGATACAGCTGAAGCCACATTGACCGCAGAAGACGAAGCGAGATTTTCTTCACCCACATTGTGAAGATCATCGATAGCAGAAACGAAGTCGCATTTAGCTGCAAGAATCCCCTGAAGCATAGCAACACAAGATGACGACCAGATACTGAAAGTGGGGAGATTCATCATTTTTGGAGATAAAGCCGATGCTGCAGAAGGCGAAGCAGATGCAGCAGCAGCAGCCGCTGCGGCAGCTGCAAAAATCCCAGCACCTCTCCCTCTCAGAAGACTGGACTGTTTCGAGATGAACTCCTTAACGGATACGATATCCTCGTCGGTTGAATTTTGCATATGATTTCGACTCAAAATAGAATCGGGGGTTTCTTTACCTTCCAGCACTTGTTCTATCAGACCTATTGCAAAATCAAGAGATTCACCCATTGGAATCGAAAAACTATCCACAAGAGAAATTGCTTTCGATGCATCAAGGGTAAATAACATAGAACCTGAGCTTGAGATTATACGACATTTCTTAATCAAAAATCGAATCTGTTTCTCAAGTGATGACTGCAATTTCTTCTTTAATCCACCAGAAGGATTAGCCGCAGGCCGAGAAAACATCACACCAGAATCAGAAGAACCTTTTGAAGCAGCATCTCCCATATTTCCACTCGGCTGTTGTATCTCAGTAAAATCATCGACAAAAACAAACAGCAAAACCGGAGTAAATTGGCCGGGTAACAAAGCAGTATGAGAGCTTAAACCTGAGAGCAGAGTTACAGCAGCAGCATTGTTCCGATTAAGAATCACTCGGCCTCTAACCGGAGAATGCTTATCTGAAGAAGAAGAATTTGGACGAGATGTTCTTGTTCCTATTGATGTTGCAAGTCTATTTTTGGCAGCTTGTAACACACGGAACTTTCTCAACATTAGCAAATCGAATCGATATCCCTCTTGAATAAATATTATAATATGGCATACCTGCATTGCCAAAGCAGCATCATCAGTTCATCAAGTTATAGGGAAGATAAACAAACACACTTACGGAGAACATAAAGAGCAAGCCCTGAAGATCGGCGAGCTCTTGCTCATCGAAAATAGGTTCAAAACCAACTGTTTCTTCCGAAACCACATTTTCAACTGTAGGGCAAAAGAGGGGAGAAAACTGCAAGTACACAAAGCCTCGCACAGCATCGTGATAAAAGCTCAAATTCCTGCCCTCAAACCATCTCTTCATCTCGGGGCTGAGTTTCTCGGCGTCGAACGGAAACGGTTCGTCTAATTTCCCGGAACCGAAGACGTGGGAATCGATTAATTTGTTGATGAAGTGAGCGACGTCATGGCGGCGCTTGCCGACGAACCCCACGACTACAGCACCGTTCTTGGTGGATGAAGAAGAATCGACCGGCGGGATCGAAGGAAGGGTGGGCGCCGAGGGGGGGCGCACGTGAACGCGGATCGGGCGGGAAGGAGCTTCCATGGGATCCGGCAAATTGATTTCGACACCATCTCCGAAAAGCAAGCAAGCATATAGAGAGAGAGTAGAGACATCCTCTATTGGGCTGTTGGGTACAGCTAAAGCCCAATATTTTCAGGCCCAATGATTTGAAGCCCAAATTCGACATAATTGAGAATTAATTAGCATACACAAAGAGCCTTACCTGAGCTGTGACTTCAGGATGCAACTTGAGTTCTGCAATGTACTCCCCTGTCTCTCGTATTTCCGGAACAGAGACGATCCTTTTGTCGATATCCCTTAGTCAAAACAACCGGGGTTCATTCTCATTCTGTCATTTGTTTTATGTATGAATACATACACATATACATACATACCTCTGAAGCTGCGCTTTGATTATGTCGACCAGGTCCTGTGCAGTAACACTGTCACCATTAAAAAAACACAGAAAATCAGATTCAGCACAGGAAAACATCCAAAGGTGATAACACTTACGTTCCAAATATTAGCTTCCCTTGTCCGCCTTTTCGCTTCACTTTGAAACCGCCCACGGTTTCCAACACTCGAGCAAGCTTTTGAGCTTCTTCTTTCACCTAAACATCACCACATAGAGAATACCATAGAAAATGGCAATGCAGATTTCATTCATTACTCGTTTTTTCTCTGCTTCTATCCTTTCTTCCTCCATCTTCATTTCCCTAACGTAATGGCCATGATGAATTGAATTGAATTGAATTGAAGTACTCACTAGCAGGTAGCAGCAGCCCACAGAATAATATGCAAGCAAAGCAATGGAGAATCAAATCAAAAGGTTTACTTGATAAGGTCAGGAGTCACAATTTGAGCCATCCCCATGGGCAGCAAGAAGTTCCTAAGATATCCAGCTTTCACATCCAATAGCTCTCCTTTTTTCCCCAATTCAGCCACGTTCTCCTTCAGTATAATCTGAAAATTTTCATAAGCGCATACATTCATTTCGATTCGCGCAAAAAGAGAAAGGATTTGAAAAAAAGGAAAACCTTGCGAACTTTCTTGGCTTTCTTCTGTGAAACGACAGTGAGAACATGCGGTCCTTCGCCATTGAGACTTGTCCTTGGAGACAAGTGACAGGAAGAAGTCCATGAAAAACTCGCAGAAGCCATCGCAACAAAGCTCCGGCTCAAGCTCAGAAAATCTTATCCATGGAAAGAAATATTGTTTTAATTTTAAATTTAATATTTTCTTTTCTTTTCTTTTTTTTTTTTTGAAATATTTAATATTTTCTTTTCAAAAAAAAAAGAAAAGAAAATATTTTAATATTGTTTTTAATTTTAAAAATCAGGGAATATCAGCGTGCACATAATCCAGGAACACAAACCTATTTTGCAGGTGATTCAAAGCAACACCCAGCGCAGCACTGAAAACAGCAGCAGCAGCCAAAGTGAGCCTGACGTTAAAATCTGACGGAACCCCCGCCGTGGCCGCAAAAACCAGAGCTGCGCCGAATGATATCCTCTGCAATGCCCTGAAGGCATTGTACCCTCTTCTGCAGGAGGAGCATTTCAGCGTATGCTGCTCAAATCTATCCAGCATCTGCCACAACCACCAAAATTAAAACCATCATCGATCGCTATCGCTAGTTTAGTTACTTGGTGTTACCTGGCGCTTGGACAACACTGTGGACGGCAACGCCTGCACACCCGTGCTCCCAAACCACTCGGGCTGGCTGTTTCCATGCCGTCTCAGCCAGTTTCGGAATGCCAACACAAACCGATCTGCTTGAGTCGGAGTGAAGGTTATCTTTGTGTACTCCTTGTTTATGTCTCCTGCTGCTTGTGCCACAAACATCTTCTCTTGTCCCTGAAGTACGATCATGTCACCGTCGTACACCAGATTCGACGTCCAGTGCTCGTACCACCGAGGAATCACCTGCCACCAAGCGGGTCCCGGCATGGTGAACTGGAAGAAGTTCCGAGCACTGCAGACGATCGACCGTGTTTTTCCAGGAGCCATCGGGACGTTGAAGGAGCAGATCCATATCACCCACTTTTGTTCCCCCAAAAATGGAAGCTTCGTGTCGATTTCAATCCTTGCAAAACATACAGCAAAACTTCATTCACCTTGACAAGTACATCAAATTCTAGACAATGAATGAAAGCGATGCAGTGGTAGTAAATTCAAGGGAAATAAGTGTGCCTATCATCAATGTGCCTATCATCAATGCAGATGTAGACTAGCGATCCTCAAATAATGTTATTCCATGCGTAATGCGGCATTCAAATCGTTTGATAGACGTCAAATAACACATTCGCTGATATGTAGAGACTTACTTGTTGATTAAATAGCATGGAGCTATGAACTTGGAAGTGATTTGTGGGTTGTCATCATTTGCACCAGCAAAACCCCAAGATCCACTAGACTGCATCTTGAACGGCAAAGGCTTTGCCCTCTCCCTCCTGCCAGTCACCTGCAGCATATGAGAATCATGGATGAAACTCTGATTTCTTCATAAAGGATATACATACTCCACCTTGTGGTGAGCAAACTCGATATGGGAAGGATCACACACATTCTCCATAAGAG
This sequence comes from Genlisea aurea, assembly GCA_000441915.1. Taxonomy (NCBI): domain Eukaryota; kingdom Viridiplantae; phylum Streptophyta; class Magnoliopsida; order Lamiales; family Lentibulariaceae; genus Genlisea; species Genlisea aurea. The sequence continues at coordinate 6,105 of KE529690.1, read as the reverse complement.
TATCGTATCCGTAGAACAAATCACGCTGTATTGTCACCGAAGAAAATTCAGGCTTATCGAAATCATCAGGCAACCTAACAGAATGAGGATACACACAGTAAAACCAATCTATTTAATCGATGCTGAAAGAAGTTTGGATGGGGTGGTGCTTTACATGGGAGGTTCGGTGGCCTGAGCTTTTTCCCAACCATCCTCATCCGGCCAAACGAAGAGAAGCCCTTGAGAAATCATGGTTGGAAACCTGGTGGAACATGCTTTTGGCGACTTGAAAGCTCGAGACTCGGGGCCTTCTGACGATGCCTGAGGAATGCGGGTACATGACCCGGATCCGTCAAAGGACCACCCATGATATGAGCACTGCAAGTGCCCGTTTTCGTCGATCCTCCCTTCCTGAAAACTCAAACAAGATAAGCTATTTCATGAATCAAGAACAAATAACACAAATGAAGGGAAGAGCTTTCAAAGAGGATAATTTTACCGATAGTGGAGCGAGTCTGTGAGGACATTTATCATCAAAAGCAACCCACTGAGAAGTAGACGCATCAAACCACAGAACAAGATCTCGATTCAGGAGCTGAAAAGGAGTGGGATAGCGTGGATCAAGGTCTTCCACGAGGGAAACAGGGTACCAGTGATCCCTCCAAGAAAATTTGGACGATGAGATATCTTCATCATCGGAATCAACGAAATACTCTATATCCTTCTGTTGATCTACTTGAGAGATGGTTGTCGTGAGATTGGACGAAGGCGAGGCCACACGCGGTAAACGCAAATTCTTCGAAAACCCTTCCGTTGTTGTTCTTCTCAATGAAGGTGAGGTGCAAATGAAACAAGGGGAAAGGGACGGTCGGGCGACACTGCCGATTGCCGAATAGGTGAACAGAGAAACCTCAGAAGCAGTCCCCATGGTTTGGTTCCTGCAACACACGAAGACAGAATCAAAGTTAAATCCGTCCAACTTTGCGTGCAAGGCTTGTGCTGTTTCTGTGTATCGGCCGGCAATCGACAAGATATTTTTTTTTAATCTTGGATTTAAAAAACACAATTTTTCATTTATACATATATTTATATATATATTCCAAATTTCCAAGTTCCAAGTTCCAACCAAATCTCTCTGTATATATATATATCCATAATCCACCTGCCTAATCTTGTTTTTTTGTCTCCAAAAACTTTTCACATGGAATTTATCATCCACGAAACAACTCTCTTCCTGGCAATTAAATTAGTTACCTGACCAATGACCATCGACCATCGTTGAAGAAGGCTTTGCAGGAGAAAAAAGCTATCTCATATATTAATTATTTCTTAGGATGAAGGGTTTGAAGATGGTCAGGGCCAATGTCACGAGACCCTGTGTTTATATAGGGCCCTCGAAATGTAGCCTGCGGTGGGAGCGGCTTCGATGAATCTATCACAGGCGTTTTCGAGGATTTGCTCCTGGATAAATAAATAAACATATTAAACAAGCAACCAACACACATTATAAATAAACTTCACTTCACCTACGCCATATAAAATGGGAATGCTAAACCCGCCGAGGCAAAAGCCGTTAGGCCTGCAGCAACAATCGCATTCCGTTTTCCGGACATGGGGAATCAATCACCTGGCTGCCTTCAAAATAAAATACACATCAGTAATTTTGGTTGGGGTCAAAAACCCTAGCGAAATCGATAACATACAAAATTACACCGAAAACCGCCATATTAATCCGAAAACCGATCAATTTCTTCTTGATTCAATTTCAATTTCTTCTTGATTCGAGTCGACTGTACGTACCTGCGACGGAGATTCGCTGAGGAGAGGACGGAAATTTCTTCTCAGCGACAGAGGAGACCCTGACCAAAAATGGATCGGATCTAGAAGCAGACACGTCAGACAAACGCTTATATTGGGCCGCTGAGGCCCATCCCAAAAAATTAGTGTTGGGCCTACGAATCGGACCAGTTGCCAATGGGCCATGAGATCTGATCTGATAAACCAACATTCGTCATATTAATTTAAAAAACCAAATGGTCCGGTAAGAATTTACTCTATTTTTTACCGCGTCAGCTTAAGTCCAGTGATGATCATTCATCATCACAAGTCACAATCAAATCAGTAAGAGTATAGTCAAGTCAATTAGTTGGAAATGAGTCTAGTACAGGAACCCGGCATATCGGGCATTTTCCGGTAGACCGGACTAGCCCCTCCGCGCACTCGAAGCAGCTGCACATGTGTCCACATCTGACAAAAAACCAAATGCATGAACATCATCTTATCTTATCTTCCAAACACCAAATGCAGCATGATGATTTATTTACCTGTACAGCAACGAATTGATGTTGCTACCCCGGCATACGCAGCAAATCCCTTTTCTTAGAAAATCCCAGTTAGTCGATTCACCTGTTGTTGCTGTGGACCGGTTTATTAAGGCCGAAGAAACCTCGTGTCGAATGGAGCGTTGCAGCTCCATTTGCATGTCCATACATTCTTCCACCATATTTTGTATGTTGTTCATCCTTTCCTGAATCTGATCCATGCTGAGTCTCAGCTCATCGATTACGTCCCATTCCTGTAAACAGCACAACAGCCATTTAGTTATTACAGTGACAGGGAGCTGAGAAAGAGACCGATGTTAGTTATTACAGTGCACAAATGCTGTTGTTCTTCATCAGAGAGAGATGAATCTTCTTCTCTCCTGCTTCCATCAATTAGACCCCTACACGAAGGTGAACCCGAAAAAAATCGCTGTCTTCCCACATGCGACTGCAATACTCGTTCCAAATTATCATGGAAACTGCTCTGTAGAAGAGACGACACCCTTCTCCTGCGTCATAAATGGAAATAAGAGGAGCGTAAATCACATTTGTTTTCGGGGGTAGAAGATGAGAGTTGCACAAACCTGCTGAAAAGATCCTCAAGTTCCAAATTCCGTGCACTGCCTTGGCTCGGCCAGTGTTGTATTTCTACAGTCTGATCCCGCTCTGCATTGTCGTTTTTCTCATCATCATCATCATCGTTGTTGGAAGTTTCATGAAGCCAACGATTAACCAGTTGTTCTGAAGGGATTTCTCCGGCTTCACCTACAGAACCCCCGAGCTCATTGGAATACAACGAATCCGATAATTCGCACATGATTCCTTCTTCTGTGTGGGTGAGGCGATCCACAACAGTACTGCATTCAGAATGTTCATGAGATAAATCCAAATCTCCCCTGCAATGAATTGCATTTAAGCTATCGGGTTCCCTTTCCAAATCATCGAAATCATGACTCTTCACAAAACTGGACACTTCAGGTGAATTCTCCATGATGTCCATTAAAGAACCACCCTGCAGTTGCACCTTCTCTGTAATGTCTAAGAGTGTTCCGTTTCTATTACCCAGATTTTCAGCTTCGGATGTGGATGGGATCTCAGTCGACACCATTTCTTTGAATGCCGATTCTAATTCAGAGTTGTTGTTTTCATCGCCAGGCAAGGAATTCACATCAGTAATTCTGGTTAAAATTAAAGGATTATCCGACTTCGAGAGGAATTCTTCCCTGTTTTGCCAAAATGAGATGCAGTTGTTCTCTTTAGGCATCACTGATCAAAACAAGATAACTGATCGGATTCAAAAAATAAGAGTTAGTTACCTGAGGCCGGAAACCGTACGCCTTTCCTTCAGAAGACCAAGTTCCACTGCAGCAACAGAAGATGGCTTCTTCTCTGGTATCAATGTTTTATTTCTCAAGAACGTGCTTCTAAGAAGAGCCTGCAATAATAATATTCTTTCTCACATAAAAAAAAAGAACTAGTAAAATGGAGTTTCCAATAGAAAACCTGGATGCGAATGCGATGTGGGAATTCCGAGACAGGTCTTCTTTCGATCAAAACCATAAGTTCTCTTTTCCTCTCCTGCTGAGCCCTTTGGAGAAGATCAAACAGTGTTTGTCTCCCACATATCCTCCGAATTGGGCGTTTTGCAGCTAACTCGGACTGAGAGACAACCACCAAACCATTTCTTATTTGATCGATATGAGAACAAGCTTCTGCTTCTCTATCTCTGATTAATCCACAAGTCCTTCTCTGCAACACCCTTTCCCTGATAACTCTCACCCTTTCGCACTCATGTTCCATGTCTGGGCATCTTATACAAGGATCCCCGGTTAGATCTGATATCGGAGAACTCAATCCATGAACAAACGTGGAAGATCCTGGTGTTTGAGGTTTGCGGGGTTCATCATCATCAAGACTTGATGTCATTCCAGAACCAAACCGATATTCCACAGCAGAAGATGGAAATGGAGAGAAGTTGCGCAAACCAGCAACCGCCATTTTTGGATCTTCTTTCAAATCATCAGTCGAGGATGAAGGCTCAGAAACAGTGTGATTTGATCCATATGCTGAACCAGGAAGCAATCCGGATTTTGATCAGCCATTTGTTGGTGAAACTTCAGAAACTCATCATCTGTATTCCGATAAAGGAGTCAGGACTCACATAAAGAAAAGCAAAAAGCAAGAAAAGCGACAACATTAACTGCTTGAAACTTCATCAACAAGAACATTAAATCTCTACAGGAAAGAATTCATATAAGGTAAAGCGTCTACCAACACCCAAAAGTGTCGGCTATTTGGCCCTAGAAAACCAATAACATGCCGAGACAAACAGCGAACCCCGTCGCATTCAATCAATTTCTTATGGATTCAATTTCAACACATTACACAATCGAGAAAACAGCAGCATCCTCACCGCATGTCATGACAGTAAACCTAGCATCCAACTGTACCTCGGAAGACGAAATGGTTTACATGAGTTGGTTGAGATGGTATATATTGATGGTGAAAAGAATTCGAAGCGAAATATGGAGGAAGACGACGTCATCGGCACGCCGTTTGTTCGTGGTGATAAGAGCGCTGAAGTCGGAGTGTCCATAAATGATAGAGTGCCACGTGCCTTTTCGGGGAATGACGCTATTGCCCCGCTCTGCTTTAAAGTTTAAATTTTTATCGAGGTGAGGAAATATTTCTGTGAAAATCACATGTGGTGGCAGTTGGACTAACGTGAACCTTGGTTTGGTTTGCGCTCTTGTCGTTTTATTCCTTTTTAGTTTTTATGAACGAAAACGAAAAGAAATAATTATTTAATAAAAACATTACTCTAGTAACTCAATGTGATCATTAATTAATACAATACGCACTCAACTATTATAACTATATTATGAAAAATCTGCACTGCACAGCTGACGCCTGACAGGAACCTGTAACGTCATTAATTATTTCAATAGAAGAAAATTTTTTTAAAATAAATTACATGCATAGAAGTAATCATATAACTCCAAGTGCTTGCTTAGCTGTGCTTCCTAACCATTTCTCATTGTCATTTTGGGGCAGTGCATTGTTCTTTTTGGCCACCACTGATTTTTTTATTTTATTTAATTGTAAAATATTATTGACATTTTACTTCAGCATACATATTCAGTTTCATGTCATTGTCAAAAAAAAAAAAAAAGTTTCATATGTGTGGACCCAATCCATTGGGCCGGCCCAATTAGTGGAGTCGTGTGTAAAAGTATAGATCTTGATCTGAAGCCTGGTTTTTTGACCTAACCCGGTTGGGGTTGGATTGCTGGATCCATGATGACCGGCGTGGTTCCATTGGTCTGCGTGGCTGGTGGCTACCCTACCACACAAAGGCAAGTCACAACTAGCAGTAGCAGCTGCCACATTCTGCGCTGATGTCTGTTGAACTCACCTGATGTCTGCGAGATTGGAGAAATCCCACTTGGTTTTCTCCCTTATTTTCGGATTCGCGCTTCTCTTCGTGGCGGATTCCGCAGGGACTTCCGACGGATCCGAGTTATGGGGATACGTTGAAGTGAGGCCGAGTGAGTTTGGATGATTAATCAGCATAACAGATTCTTCTTTCTTCTGAGTTTTGTTTTTTCGTTTTGTGTTCATAGAAGCCCACCTCTTCTGGTGGTATTACAGGAGCCCAAACAGGAGCCAATACCCAAACAAAACATGGCCAATCATCCTCTGGCTCCAGGGTGGACCTGTCTGTGATTTTTCTTTTAATGTATAACTATATATATATATATATTTTTTTTTTTTTTTTGTTCTGGGAAATTGTTCGTGATTTGCA
>KE529689.1:0-22821 GCA_000441915.1 Genlisea aurea | reverse complement strand
TTTTTTTTTTTTGCAGAATTGGAAAAGAAATATTGTATAAATTTTCAAATCCCCTATACTAAATTAACTAAATCTATTAACTAAAAAAACAATTTAGTTAACTAAATTAACTAAATCTATTAAAATTTTGAATTTATGTCTTAACTTTGAGACTTCTAAAATGACCTTTGATAATTATTTAAATAATTCAAATTCAATAGTCCTTTAATATTTATTTCTTTATATATATATATATTTTTTTATTTTTCAGTCCTTTTTCTTTTTGTACAATAAAATAAACAATAAATATCATTCGCCGATTCGCGTGTACGGTATATATTAATAAATCAGTACTATCACTATACTATGTACAAAATAGAAAACATTTAATTTTTAAAATATAATAACATTAGGGTTTTTAAACAACCAGATAATTTTGTTAAACTAAACACAGATGCGGGTTGTTTGGGAGATAGCTCGATCGGTTGTGGCTGCATCGTGCGAGACTCGAATGCCGGACCTTATTTGCGCGGAAGGCTTTCTCGGGGTCCTCCGATTCTCTCTGTCAATTGAAGCCGTAGCCGCACTAGAAGGATTAAAAATGACGTCTCGCCTCGACATGCAGCTAATCTCATGCCTATCCGATAAAGGATGTCCCCACCTCGACATAAAAGTCTTCCTTTGGCCAAGTTCGACATGACGACTTTCAACTTTCGGCGGTGAAACGGGAGTCCAATTCTGAAGGGCACTTACTCGGAAAAACATGGGTCCACCTAATTAACTTCATCGTTTATTATTATTCTTCAAAAAAAAAAAAAAAAGAATATAATAATATTATTATAAAAAAAAAAATTACTAACTCGTAATACTAACTAGAAAAAAAAATGACAAGAAAAGAGTTAGATACAACAACAATAGTGCATATTATACATTGTACATACATCAAGCGGAGACAACGGTGTCCTCCGTGGCTTTCTGTCCACCGTAGGATCTGACGATGGATTCCAACATTTTCTCCACTTCGGGAACGCCTCTGATGAAATTCTTGCTCCACAGCTTATAAGTAGAGTTCTGTTTTTATATAATCAAATTCAATCACCACATATAATAATAATATCTTATACCCTAAAACCCTAAATAACGAAATTATATTTCGTCAAAATATAAACGTTAAATTTTAACGGCAACATGAATTTAACCGAATAAGATACAAATTATTCATTATATATATATATATATATAATGAAGGGCATAAAATGTTATAACATCAATTTCAAAAGAATCGTTTCATTTATTTTTAGAGGATATGACATTTTATACCCCTTTTATTATTCAATTTTACAGAAAAAAAAACGTGTTTCGTAATTAAAATGTATTGACAAAATATACCCACGCAGTTAAAAAAAAAAAGAGGTATATTTTGTAAAACAAAAGAGGTATATTTTTCGTAAAAAACTGATATAGAATGTTTATAAACGACTTTATTTATTTACGACGGAAAAAAAGAAGAGTCGATAAAATTTATAATATTACCTTGATGAGCTCGAAGGAGGTAACGAGGATTCCCCAGGGATGAGGCTTCTTCACCTTGTGCCTCTCGAGCAGGACGCGAGTGATCTGTTCTTGAATTATTTCCTAACGCACAACGGAAGTCGAAAGAGACGAAAGGCAGTTAGTTATATATATGCATAGGGGTTATTAACATTTTATACCCTATTTATTTTCAATTTTTGCCAAAAAAAAATATATATATCATTCTCCTTTCGTAATTGCAAATTATATCCCTTTTTTGCTACCGAAACTGAGCAATTTATACCCGACGCCGTTAATTAACGGAAACAAACGAACGTTTTGCGTTGCAATTTATATCCCTTATGTTTTTTTTTGTTTGGAAAAATATACACAGATTGATGACGTCATCAAACGGGATGGGTATAAATTGCTCAGTTTTTGAAACAAAAGGGATATAATTTGTAATTATGAAAGAATAGATATTTTTTTTTTTTAAAAAAAATTGAAAATAAATGAGGTATAAAATGTGTCGAAACCCCTATATATATATGTATATATACGTATGCATATATGTATATATATGTATGTGTATATGTACCTGATTGGCGTTGAAGAAGAGGTAGAGGAGGACGAAGGAGAAGTAGTAGGTGTGGTTGTTGGGATAGCGCAGCTGGTTGGCGATGGCGTTGAGGAAGAGGTACCGCCCTTCGGCGTCCAGATCCGTTATCAGCGCCTGGAAAATGTCGAGAGCCGCGCTCCCCAACAACGAGTCCATGTTCGTTATCGACTGGAGATGAGACGGGGCTCTCGCTTGTTGCTGCTGAATAGCCTGCAATAACAGACGCAAATGCAATAAAAAGAAAAAAAAACTATATATTACGCATCTACGGTAGAATTTGCAAAACATGTTTTGCAAATTTATACCACAATAGTTGTTTTTTCGGTATGTCAAAATCCGCAATTTCCAAAACGTATGCGACTATGGCATAATTTGCAAAACAGCAAACATGTATGTTATAAATTATTCACTTAAAAAACATGTAAGGTAAATTTTGCAACATTATAAAACGTTTACGGCAAAAATTGTAAAAAACCCGAAAAACAAATGAATCAAGTTTCGACCGTTCAAACCCAGAGACCGAACTGATTATAAGTGGATTCGATTCCGAGTAGAAACTTCTAGAAAATAGATTCTAAACGGATTTTCAGCAATTTTTTTTGACACATATGTCTCGTAATGTTGCAAATTTTATCACATTTGTTTAAAAATAGCAATTTATACCATACTTGTTTCAAAATTTGCAATTTATACCACAATACTTATTTTCCGGCATGTCAAAATTTGAATTTTCTAAAACATATAAATCATAAAATGCAAAAAACACATACAAACCTATGTTATAAATTGCAACATTTTTATAACACGTACAGTATAAATTGCAAACGATAAAACATGTCATAAATTGTTATTTTTATAACATGTACGTTAAAACTTGCAACATTACGAAACAAGTACGTCAAAAATCGATAAAAAAAAAACCCGATTCTGAACAGACCACAAAACAACCCAAAACATAATATCATTCGAAAAAAAAGCCACTTCAAAAAATACCATCAAAAAAATTAAAGAAACGAGAAACGGAAAATAACCAGACGCAAAACAACCCCAGAAAGAGAAACAAAATTTGGCATAAAAACTACTCTTTCGGGTTCCTGATCCCGTAAGAAACGATGCCGAATGTAAAAAAAAAAAGACGAAAGGAGACGCGACACTTACGTGTATTCCGACGTACAGGACGAGGGAGTTGATGAGAGGGACGTTATACGAAGTCCCGGCTCGAACTATTTCGTTGGGAGGAAGCAAAAGTTTTTGCTTCAAATCAGTAAGAAAAGATGATCCCTGCTGTCTCATCTGCAACCACCAACCACATCATGAAACACAATTCGGTCACATGATCGTTAAGTCGAAAGAAACGCCATTATATAACGAGGGCACCGACGATACATGTTCGGGAAAAATTTTCTACTTTTCTACCACCTGAAATTTTGTTTCGACTCCTTAAATTTAAAATTCGAATTTCTACTCTTCAATTTACGCTACCGCCAAAAAAACAACCCAACGCGCAACGAAAGTGTTTAAGGCGACCGAATTGGCATGAAAACGCGCATCATTAGAACACGAGAATTTCCGGTTTTTTCGGTTACCTTGAGATACTCATCCACATCATTCTTCATTTGCTTCGCCTTGAGAGCAGCGTCAACTTCGGACAGAATCCTCGGCGGTTGACTCATCTCGCTCAAAAGGTCGATCTAACAAGAAAAAAAAAAATGCGTATTCAAGAACACGTTTTAGCAATCGAGAGGCATATTATACATTCACAGTCATTTCGAATAAACACGAGGATAATTTCTTGATATCCAAACAAGTTTTTCGGAAAAGTATTCAGAATATCGAAATATATATATATATATACCTTTTGGTTCGAATGGCGGCAGAGAATAAAAATTGTGTCGAAACGTACCTTTAAATTGGGCGCAGACGGATCCGGGAACCTTATATTTCGAGGAAAAGCAACAAGGATGATATTGCGCATTTGCACGCACCGTGGAGGAATCACGTCGCAAAAACTGAAGTGATAATCGCAAAGAAATTCCGGGAAATCATGAAGCAGCACCAGCAATACGCGGAGTGTCCCTCTGTACAGCAAATGAACCTACCCAAAAGAAAACACGCGTACACATCACCCAAGTCGACGGGAACATGGTACCGGTAAAACGTTCGAAACAGTTTGCGACTGGGAGAAATAACACACACAAGAAAAACAAAAAGAAAGGAATCCTTCTGAAAATTTCTGTGGATTCTATTCCGTGTTTTAAATCCTACTCGTTGAGATTCACGTAAATTCGAATTACCAGATTAGGTCGAGAAGCCAATTCTTGTTATTTCTATTTCTCTGGGGTATTCATACGAAACGAATATGAAGACTTTTTCGAACAATTATATATATATATATAAAACGATAGCGAGCTCAAGCGGAACGCGAACGGTACTCAAACAAACTTCTAGCAAAACATGAGAAAATAAGAACTTGGCTTACCGGTTCGCCTAATTCCGAATTCCGGAGGAAAGGCTCCATGAAATGGAATAAATCCACCAGCAATCTTTGCAAATAAGGCCACCCTTTCTGTAAGTTCACCGTGAGCAATTTCGGCATGAACCTTCTATGACTAACCAATTCGAGCCAACAGAAGCTGAAAAACAAACACCGTCACATTCGAAAATTTTGCACAAAAATTATATGATAACACAAGTAACATAGATACATCACCCAGAATATCAACATAAATCAGAATATCAACATAAATCATACCCCTTAATGTAGGCGAAAAATAAAAAACAGTATTCCGAGGGATAACCGACAAAAGAGAAAAATACCGAACCACAAACGGTACAGTCATCGAAACTGATCCACATTCATGCATCATCAGACGAAAATACTTGACGTATAAATAAATGTTAAGCCAAACATATAGGGAAAATACTTGCAAATTAATTAAAATCAAGATTTACAACTATCCGCAGCAAGCACGAGATACGTACCAGAAACCAGGCACCTTGGAAGGTTGAAGTGCGTGGAAGGAATTCGCTAAAGCGGTCAGCACCTGAATGAGTTTTACCATTAAGGATAACAAAATAACCATATCAGCTCAAAGGATCGACAAAGAGACAGGAGCGGTAATTATAAATCAAAGCTCTAGAAATCTAACATTTCGGAACAAAAATTCAGTGAATCAAAGAAAATATAACCCAATGGCATACAATTTTTCAAAACTCCTCCCAGGCAGAACCATATAATGAAGAACTTGCTTGAAATGGAACAAAACAAACAAAATTAAAAAGCCGGTCACTGAATTGTAGAGGCTTAAGCAATATTAATGAAAAAAGGCAGCTTAAAATTTATAAAGGTCAGGGGAATATAAACGATCAGAAGAGTCGATATTGCAACAGGTAAAATAGATCAATGAAACGAGCAGAAGATCATAAACCAATTTGGACATGCCAGCAGAAAAACAAACTAATGGCAAAAGCACAGTAATGCTTACGATAAACAAGATACGGGTCATAAGTATATTCAAACAAAACTATAAAAATATTAATGTCAGATTATTAACATACCTGAAAATTTGTACCCTCAGAAAGTGGATCTAAAGTAAGTAAATCAATCATCCAGTTAATAAAAAGCCTAAAATACGGCCTTGGATTGAAGGATGTCCTCTTCTCCTCAGCGTCTTTCTGAATAAATTTCACTGCAACATTAAGCACCTGAAAAAGCACATCATATTTAACACCGAGATAATGCAACAACTCTAAAAAGCAGATGGAGGAAAATTTACTTTGGGTAGAAGAGAAAGTTTACTGGATCCTTGCTCCACAGCAGAAAACTACAAAGATTGAATGGTCAGAATCGAAGACAGAGAACTTTAAAATACGACAGATTTTTTTAACATACCTTCAGGACAGAGAACACCAACTTCGCGAAGATATCAATTGCCAAGAATGACAACTGCTGTCCTTGATATGACTGGGAAGAACTAGAATTGATCACCTCGGAAGATAAGCAGTGTGATACAGAAACTTCCTGCAATAAATGAAGTTATTCCCCAAGCCCAGAAGCAAAATATGAAGTGAACCAAGTAATTTAACCATGATCCTTCTGAAGAAACGATCTGTCGTGTCATCCCCCTTGAGTAGACCTCTCTGCTGCAAGTGCAAGACAAAACGAGCACAAGCAGCATCGCTTCCACCAGAAAGTTCACAAATTTGGTACCATTCACCAAACAGTGCAGAAACCTGGAGAAGGATTAACCAGCAATAAAAACTTCGATTGCATGAATAAGACCTCTAAATGCTCTGAAGAGAAGCAAATTCAAGAAAACGAAAAGGAGAACTACATCCAGAAAAGTTTTCCAACAATGTTTTAAAGAGCATTCATGGGCACAATGATAACTGATAGGTATCCAAGGATGATAAATCTTATCATGGGATTAAAAAAATAAAAACTAGCACACTTAGATCAAGAGTAAAACCATCAAGTATTAATCAATCTTTCGACAATCTGAAGTAAACTGCTGAATAACAAATATAAGGTTCAAAGAAAATAAATGATAACAAAAAACAAAACAAATTGGTAAGCGTCTCAACAGTCATAAATTGAGAATATTCTGAGTACTACTTACGTCTGATTGCCGCTATTTGGATGTGAAAAATTAAGTAATATATATTTTATATTTTAAGGGAGGCCATCTCTTGCAACAATATATGCCAAAAGTACGAAACCACACCTCATTCGAATTACTATAATGAACCAAGCATAATAAGCAGAAGCTTCAAAGCTACCCTTGAAATAACAAACAAATAGCACATACAGACGCATTATAGTCAAGAGAAACATATAGATCACCTTCTCGTGAAAGGCAGCTGGATCTGTATCCAGAAACTCAGTAACACTGCTATCTTCCCAACTTGTTACAGGAATCCCGTCCTATTCAAATAATAAAGACCTTAAAAAATCAGAAGGATTTAACGCTACTTTTTTCTTTCTGAAAAAAGGAAATTATGCCAAACGCCAAGAAACTAAAAAATAAAAAACATGGGAAGAAAGAAGTAAATAATTTGAACAAAAAAAAAGTATAAAACCTTTCTATCTCTGGGGGTTCTTATATTGTCATCTTTCACAGAAGCCACGGGAGGTAAAGCTCCGGCATTTGATGGGTTCTTAGCAATTTCAACAAGCTGAAGCAATGACTCAGGAGATCCAGGTCTTGCAGCAAGCTGAAACACAAGAGTATATCAGAAGCCCCGAAAATGTAATTCTAAAAACATTATAGAAGATTGAGTAGTATTTGCCTTCGCTAGAGCTTCAACTATAGAGTGCATTTCGGTCACCAGTCTAGAATCCTGGACAATTAATGCTTGAATAAGCGAAATTGCAAATTCCGTAGCAACTTCTGCAGAACATAAACAGAACATTGAATTTGCATCTCAAATCGCAATCAAAGAAAATAAAACATCACATAATCATCAGACTCACTGTTTCTTCCGCCATCAATGAGCTTTGCCATATGAAGGCTGTACTCGGCCAGGTTCAACAAGTCACACTGAATAAGACCAATTGCAATATCTCTGTTGAACTTCCTATCGTCCTCGGAATAAATAACCTACCAGAAACAAATTGCAAAAAAAGCCCAGAAAAATAATTAATAGATAGTACAAACAAGCATAAATAATGACAACAGCAAGATTCAAAAAAAAAAAATGACAATATTGTGACCAAACTTAAACCCTAAATAAAGATGACCGCGTTTGACGATTGGCTGTACCAGAAACCATGATTCTGCTAAAAGATTACTGGTTGCACCAGATAGAGAATACAATAAAGCTACGTAACTCGATAGTACATTAATAACAACACAAATAACCAAGGCAATTACATCATCACAGACTATCATCGGGATAAATGTCAGTGTGCTTCAATAAAAAATTCCAGGACAACAGAAAAGCTACAGCTATCCTATCAAGTAGCTAGAATGTCAAAAACATGTGTAAACCAGAGAACTCAGATAAGAGGGAAAAAAACCAACTAATGTGCATTAGCATAAAAATCCACAGGAAATCAGGCATACCCAATTAGTAAGCTCCTTGACAATAAGCTTGCTGACATCACGAACAGAAGCAAGCATTGAAAGATGAGTATCAATATGAGTGTTGGTTGGCGCATTGTCGTACAAATTCTTAAAAGCCTGCGCCGATGAAGCCGTAAGAAAAATATAAAAAAGAAAAAAGAAATTAATTAAGAATAACAAAAGTAAGTGTTACCCTTTGAGCTACTGCCAAGGCAGCTTCATCTCGACTAATGCATCTGAGAATAACAGCTGGAACCTCGGAAATAACTCCCTGTAAATCAAACTTAAGAAATTCAAGTAAGAGTTATAGATCATTCACGAAATGATGCAACTCCAAGCCCAGTCCACCCAATAAAGAAAAAAAGAAAAAGAGCGGAAGAGAAAAATATGCCCTTTTCACCTGGATTTCAGCTTCATCAGCACTGTTGGATAGTAAAATCTCTAGCTGAAAAAAAAAAATAATCATTTCAATTGGTGAGCATTTAAAAAGCAAAGGAAAACACAAGGTCAATTTATGCAGTGAACCAGTATTCTAAAGATGGTAAAGAAACAGAAATGGCATTAAGTTACCTTCTCTGAAATACTCTGGTACATTTCTAGTGCGTCACCCGTGGTTAAGGGCTCAGAGACATTACTTCCAAATTTTTCAGGAGCCAAAGACACATTAGCAGGCTTCACAGCAATTGCAGCTTCTGGAGGACGGGGTGAAGCAGGAGGAAATGAAGCCACAGATTCACTCTCAAGACTATGAGTATCATCACTGATTGGATTGCGCATTGATGAAGCACTGTGAAACAAATGAAATTATTACATTTGGTGAAGAGTAAAAGGGAGTTACACGAAGTAAATCAGGCTCCAAAAAATAAAAGCAAAAAATAGAGTGAAACCTAGCAGGAATCTGAACTCCAATGGGATCCAGCTCGTCAGGGGTAACATCTGAAACCGCGGTTGCCGCACCAAGTCCAGAATTCAGAATACCCGATGGGTAAATGCTCAGATTAACTGAGCTTGATGAAGGAAAAAGCTGTGACGGCACACTATCATTGCCAGGCAAACTAGAAGGGCCAATAGAAGCAGCTGGTGAACTCTGGCTCGAACGATTTTGTCCTGGAAATCGAGCAAAATCCTACAGAAAACAAAGCATCATTAAATCAACAGAAATCAACTCAAAGATAGCGTAATAATATGAAATTTTCACCTCATAGACTCTTTGCTGAGAATGAGAAAGCTGTCCAGGTTTGGGACGGAGTGCCTCTGGTAGAGTGCTTATTTGATTTTGTGAATACATGCTAGAATCAAAAAATGGTGTGCCAACGCTCTCTCGGTGCTTTCTCCGGATGGATAGTTGCTGCGCGATTTCTCCATCTATTGTTTGAACCGCCTGTTGTTTCAAGTGGCATCATGAGAAATACTAAAGATAATAATTGGTAGATGAGGTCAGTTAGTAAGAAAAAGCATGAACTATATTAATAGCTCAAGTTACAAAACAATATGGACCGAGTTGTATCCAGGTAAAGCTAACATCCTCTTTAATATCATTATGTTAGAGGATATAAAACTCGTAATCCAGTGTGAGATTGCGTATAAATGTCATTAATATCAGTTAAATTACATGATAACAACCCACCTTCTCAGTTGCAGCTTGCTCAATCAATACACATCCAAGGTCCAAGTTATCATAAGTCACCATCTGAATTGCTTTATCAAGATCGCTCGATATTATACTCAATCCCTGAAGTAAGCTTCTGAGATGATTTGATATTGAACTTCGGACCGGTTCCTAGATTTAAAGAACAATAAGACATTATAATGTGAAAGTAATATAATCAATTGATAAATTTTAGGCAAAATACAAGAAAAAAAAAATGGCAGGCAAACAAGAAAAAGGAAAGTCACCACTACCTTACAGGTGACATGGGCAAGACTGCCAGCCAACCTGGCCACCATCAGATGTGCTGCATTTTTTATCAGAGTTTCATCTGGTTCCATGGCATAATCCTGCCATAGAAACACAAAGGTCATTCTGGAAAACTTTCTCATATTTCTACATGGTAAGTTTAGAAATTTCTGAAGAAGAGTAAGAGAGCATACCTTCAACACTAGTTCTCTAGTCGTCTGAGTTGCTATAGACACACTTCGTTGCACAATGCTGGACACTATGTCCTTCACAGCTCTATCCATAGCAATGGGTAGTACACTGAAGTAGAACAAACAGTAAATTATTTTGAAGGTGATTAACCAAATATAAGAGAAATCTCATTAACCAACCTCTGAAAGTGCAAATGCAGGCCATAAGCCTGAATCTTTTCATTAACAACAATCTGCTGTTCAATATTAGCTGCTGGCACAGGAAGCTGAAGCCAAAACCGAGCATAAATTAAGAAACTGATATTTGCACAACCAATCATCACTATAAAAGGTAGGAAACTACAGTTGAACCTGATTAACAGGAAACTGCAGTTGCCCTTGTAAAAGGCCATGGACAGCAGGAAGTTGGTCAGAGAATCCCAAGCTAACCAACTTCTTTTCTTCAGCCAATGTTCCAGATGAATGAAGAGACTTGCCATACTGTTTCAAGAAAGATAATCAAATTGAAAATCAAATTATAAGAGACGTTAGCATTGAGACCATGAACCTGAGGCATCATCTGCGGAGGACCACTAGGATGTAATGGAGCAGCAACCTCAACAGGCAACTCAACTTGGTTTAATGATGTTACTATTCCAGGCTTCACCTCATTAATGACTGAAGGCTGAGTAATCACAGCATCTTTATTTGAGAAATCCGGGTTACCTTCAAGTTCTCGTACTCTGTCCTTCAGAAGAGAAGATGGTGTGACATCCTTCAGGTCAACACCAAGGTGCTTGGACAACACCTGAAACAAAAAATAAAATAAACTAACAAGTCCTAAAAGGTAAAAGTATTGTAGTCCACACCTAATTTAGAATTGAACTATCAAAAATTACCTCAATCTCAAATTTGATATTCATCTTCACATTTGGCATTGCATAAATCTCAGCCAGTAATCCGAGAACAGCCATAGTCCAAGGGTTAGGAGGTCGATATGCAATACTGGTTGAACACGACTCAAGGATCTTTGAGAACGAAAAAAGTTAAACCTCATTAATGTACAGAAAAATAAAAATAAAAATAAAAATAAAAATAAAATCATGCCTTAGATGAAAAAGGAATGACAGCTATCATCAAACCTCTTTCGTATGCCTGCAAAGACATATGAAGCAATTTAATGGATAAGATTTATGTTCAAAACATACAAGTATAAACATAAATAAGAGATCAGAACATTCAGGACGTAAATCAAGAAATCTCAACCGACTTAATAAATAAAGAAATAAAAAAGAGACCAAGACCTCTATAATCAGAGGTTTGAGATCTATTTCTCGTGCCCTTAGGACATGATTCCTGCCAATAGTGATTTTCCCAAGCCAGCTTCCTAAATTTTTTAGCAGTGATCGCTCTTCAGAACTGGACTTTATAAGTTCCGATCCCAAGAGAACCTGATAGGACCATGACCACCCCTAGATTAAGCATCATTTACCACTAAACTTTCATGTTGTTAAGACAACAGCATACCTTGCAATTTTCGTAAGTCGCTTGAACAATCTCTTGGTTCAAATGCTTCAGATTTAGCTTTTCGAGGAACTTTAGATACACATCATGAAAATTCGTCTCAATGCTTGCCCTGTGAAGGATGATTACCAAAAGTATCATGACCATATCCCTTACCGTCAATTATACTTCATATAGTCAATCCAAATAGCTTAAGTTCCGAACAATTAGAAAACAAGCTCAGAAGAATACTACTTGTATAAGAAAGTGCTAACCACTGACAAGGCAATATATTCTACCACTAACGAATGGGCAAACAAAAGTAGCATACCTTTTCATAACAATGTATTGAGCAAACCATGGATAATACTGCTCATTCAAAACCTCAGAGAATTCTTTAGCTTTTGCCTCGAAATTTGTAGGTGACAAATTATTTATAATAAAAGATATCTTATCCTGAATATCTGAAGCTGGAGCCTGTCAATAGACAAAGACAGCCCAAACGAATTAGAGATAAACTGGGAAAATTAAGGCCTAAAATTTGGAGTGAGATAAATCTAGCAGACAAGATGCAATAGTCAAACAGGTACAGCCTGATGGTTTACATAATCAACTTCAAAAAGAGATTTACAGATAACAAAGACAGACAATAACGGAAACTAGGAAACAATACACAATCATCAATCCATACGTTTAATGCCAAGGGAGCAAAGGAGTATACTCCAATGAATAGCAGTCAACAATTTATAGCAAAAAACAAAGTGGTATTGAAATGATTGAGTAGGTTTGGAATTGAATAACAAATCCATAAAAGAGAATTGCAATTTTGCTCTCATCACAGGGAAAAAAAAAATTAACAAGTTAGCAAAAAGAGCATCAACCACGTGCTGAAAATATGGGATGAAAATGGTTAAAAAGAGACTAGCCAAATAAATTTTTAGAGCAGAGCACACACCTCTATAGGAGTTTGCCTTCTCTCTGCTGCAGCGACAAGAGTTTCGATGTTCAAAGCAGACCCAAACCCTTAAAAACACAATGAATGTCCGATCAAATCCATAACTAATACACAAAGCAAATACAGCAAAGTGGAATATGCAAAATGATATAAGAAAATATATAGACTAGAAAATACTTGCTGAAGCAGCCCTTGAGTTACGTGGTAGACCAGTTGTTGTAGCAGATGTAAGCGATGAAATTCCAGCTCCACCTTGTGACTGCATTACATCATTGGCTAGATTAGTTCAAATGCCACAAAAATGACAGACAAAGTTTCATTTCGAAATCCGTGTTAAGGATCAAATTATTAAGTTAGCTAAAAAATTAAAAAAGAAACAAAAAGAATTACAAAAGAGCAGAGGGGCACTTGCAAAAGGAAGATGAATCTAGAGCTTGCCTTCTGAAAGCCAACAATATCACCGGAGAGGGAAGGCGAAGACAGCCCAGCAGATGATTGAACTGGTCTCAAATAATTTGAGGGAGCCACAGTAGATCTCCTCTCATCAAAAGAAACTGGAACCCTTTGAGGTACTTGGATTCCAGAAGAGGCCTGCAGTTCTGACAGAAAGGGGCCAGTTCCAGCCAGAGAAAAAGTTGAGCCTGAAAACTGGACATAAGGAATAAAGTATGACCGACTGTTAGCAGAAAACAAAATTTCTAGAATTACTGCAGCTCAGAGAAATAATACTCCTGTCCGATTTTGTACAGGAGTTGAATCACTTGTCAATTTACCTCCACATTGCTAGTAGGCTGTATAAGTACTTGATGCGTATCTGCAGTTACATTTGGTACATCATGCTCATTATGAGTACCAGATCTTTTGCTAAGTGCCAACTCTGTCATAGTTACAAGGTTTGAATGTGCAATGCGCAGATGCGATATTTGCAGGATGTGATTGCAGTACTGAGGCCACTCCACCAAGCGATCCAAAAATTGCTCCAACGCCAGAGTCCCAAAAGTGAACATCTGCAAGTTGCCAGGTTAATTCCACACAAATGTATAGCGAAAATTGAATGCTACATAGATTCACTGAAAATACAAACTTTCGAATCTGCAGGTTTCCGTAAAGCATCTAACACAGCTCTGAGAGCAATACCAAGCGTGAGATGCGTCACAAGTTGATACTTGATCAGAGAACCTAGAAAATGGAAACATTATCAGGGAAAAACGAACATGAAGCACAGACATTGGAAGATATGAATGTTTGACATCTGTCCTATGATTATATTTTATATATATATATTTTTTTTTTTAAAAAAGAAAGAATTTACTGGTAACCCGATAAGGTTTTTATATACTTTGGAAAACAGAACAAAGAGATCATTAAGTTGCTCCTGCAACTGCTATTTCAAAGAAAAAAAATTTACCAGTAAACTGCATGATACTAAACAACCAAAAGGTATATAGGGGCCACAAACATACATATTCTACAAGTACATCGTACAAACCTATTTCTAACCGGGACACTTTCATTCAACTACATAAGCTGACAAAATACCATATGAAAACTTAAGCAGATGAAAAAGGCACTGTGATGTGTGATGATAAGTATGATACAACAGGAAAAAAAACTAACGAATATGGTAAGATTGAAATTCTATCTAATACTACAGTTAAAAAAAGATAGAATTCGAGAAAACAAGCTTCAGAACTGAGCCATCTCAACACTAATCAACATAAAAATTAGCACAGGTAAGATGAAATTTCAGTATTGCCAAAGCTCATCCTCACCAAAAAGGACGGCCGCAAGTTTCAGCTGCCTCTCAGGATACTTCGAGAAGAACTTGTACTCTTCAAATAAATTGGCAATCATACAGTCAAAAATCAATTGCTCCCTGTTAAATGTCAAATATGGCTGAGTGTTAAAAAGGCAAACATTGTGTATGAAATATCTTTGAATCAAACTCCCTACCTTTTATTTGCTGATTCTTTGAATCGAGTGAGCATTTGAATCATTTCATCAATAGATAACTGACCAGAAAACATTTGATGGAAATACGAGTTTGATTCTGCCTCAATATCTTCAGAATAATTATCAGGACTGGAGTCAGGGCCCCCATCAGTTTTAGCTCTTGAATCAGCACGCAAGTTCGTGACATACATTTTCTCAGTTTCCTCTGTCAAGTCACTGGAGGAAACTGTAGCAGTGTGAGATTGGAGGACCTGCATAGCAAGGGCATTATAAGTTTACTGAAAAATACAAAACTATGCAGCAACATTAGGGAAGTTGAAAACACCTTTAAGATGATAGAACAAGCATCAGTAAAAGCGTTTAACACGGAGCTATGTGGGTGTAAGTGATTGGCAGAAACAATATGAACTCCTTCCTGAAAATCTTTTACAAACTTGAGGCATTCCTGGCAGCACAACAAAAATGAAGAATAAGGAATATCTGTCAAAATTACTCTTTGGTCAAAATCAGCAAGCGCAATAAATAAAACACGATTATGTACTCCAGTTTAAAGTGGCACCTTTAACTTTAACACATAGGAAAAACTTTACCCCGTAGAATACATCAGCATTTGTAACCAGTTGGTTGTTCAACCAGTTCTCAAGGTCAATGATTTCTTTCTTTGAGGCAATTACAGCCAATTGAATGCCAAAGTACAAAGGAATTGCATTCATGACAGCAGACAAAATCTGTAAACATTGAGAAAACCGTGAGAAAGATTTTCCAACATCCACAACAGTTATAAGAACCCAAAGCATGCCTCTGCATTTAGACTTCCAAATCTGAATAGCAGTTAACAAAGCTTGTTATATCATAACAAATATAAGAACTTAAACATGAAGACATCCATTACTTAAAGAAACACTAATTAAATATAAGAACTACTTTCCAACTATGCTACTACAAGATATAACTCCTTGCAAATAGCAAGCATGTTTGTCAAAATCTATATCAAAATTTGATGAAACAAACTTGAAAAATAGGAAACATAACACAGCTAAATGCCATATCAAACATTTGACCTTTAATTCCTGGCATGCATCCAAGATCTTATAAATGATTTCTGGATTGAGGTTCATAGCCTCAATAACTCCTCTTAATAACATTTCTGAGTTGGCGTGCCATAAATTAAATATCAGTCTGTTGCCAGTGGTATTCTTCAGTGCCTGTGGAAGAACAGCAGCAGCCACTTCATTTCGGATGAGATTGTATGAGGTCTGCATAGTCATAAACAGAGTGTTACAATGAGATTAGCATTATGTGAAAGACAATAAGAAATTACAGAAAAAAGTACATTGACATGAGCCATTCCAATAAGCAAAATTTCTGAGCACTGGCTAAGAGGTCCTTCAAGTATATTTCGCACAAAACTTGCATGGCCCTGCTCAGATAGCTGACACAGGATCTCCAATAAATCAAGACATAGCCATGCATCATTTATCTGTCCTGGTTGAAATGTATATCCCAGCAAAGCATCATTGTAGGACTGCACAAGAAAGCAGATTCAATGTCGCCGCACACAAACTACATAGAAAGGCCCAAGAAGTCAACTCTACACAAAGTTACTAGATATAAACTGTACCAGTTTCCGGTCGGAATGAACAAATGTAAATACTTCAACCGGTGAAGAGACTGCATACTTTAAAAACGATAGCTGACCCTCAACATTTTTCCAAATAAATCCACAAATAGCATGCAGTGGGAACGGATCCTACAAAATCCAACTTCAACAGTTATTAACAAAAAGTGGTATAGATCATAGATATGCACACAGTAACAAAGATAAGCAATAAGTCAAGGCGGGGAGGACTTACCTTGCAAGCACATTTGTAAACAGACATTAAAAAGGAGAAAGCCATCTCATTAGGAATATAAAACCCCTCATGATCTAAACTTTCCATGACGTTTATCCAATCGGTTCCAGGTGCCTGAAATGATTTTGCATAAATCTCATATAAGGAACAAATTCTCAATTTTCCAAACAATTTCCTAAAAAATACCAATAACATGAACTTACAAGTTGATTGATGGAATCCACAAGGACATCTACATTCCACGTGCTTAAATTCGGCAGGTCTACAAAATTTTCACCAGTAATGGCGGCACGAAATGTCGCAAATGTATTCTGGCTCTCATCAAGGCCAGTACATGTCCGAGAAACAGTACCAACTATCTTGGAAATTGTGGCATTAGAAAGTGGTGAAAAAATAGACAATATTTCTTTGCATTGGGAGACACTGACAGTGCATCCATAGCCTATTTCACTCAATACGTCAGCCATGCTGATTTCCTTCTCCAGTTCTGCTAAAATGGCATCAAAATCATCTTCAACATTTTCATTCCTCAAGTCCAAGTGCCTGCAGTACATAAACCCCCAAAATAAAAGACATTTAGCCATGTCCCGGTAATAGCAACAACTCCACCAACAATATTAGTTGTTACAACTTACATGCATGACGGGCTGACTACAAATATAGCAATATAATATTGATGAGAAAATATTTATTAAAAATTATGCCTAAATTATGCTAATTTATGATATGCATCATGTATACTAAACATTAAAGATCATTCCATACAGCTCAAAATGATTACTCCATTTACGTCCAAGCCATGCCATTAAACGAGTAATCAATGGAATCCTATATTGCATTCTATAACAGGCATAGAAACGGTAATAAAGTACCTCAAGAAGTTCTGTTCATGAAATTCATCAGAAACCAAAGGCAATAAGATGAACTGTTCTGCATCCAATTTCATGAGAGAAAGCATTTGAATAAATGAATCAACATGCATGGATAGCCCCTCGGATCGCTTAAGAAATAAGAGAACTTCCTGAATCAGACAGCTTTTCTCGAATTCAAAGGGACTGGAGCATAGATCTGCTATCTGGCTCATGCAGAAACTCTTTCCTGCAAACATTATACATCACAACCATAAATTCACAACCAAGCTATATCATATCAGATCTTCAACATTCTGTTAAACTAAGCAACATAACTAACCATGAAGACGAATATTATAATCTTCTGAATTTGATAAAGCAAGCCCAATTCCAATTTTCTCGGCTCCAGACAACTGCAATGCACTACACAATTTCTGCAGGAATTCTTCGCTTATAGGAGCCATTCTCAGAGACTCACAGATTACAGTAGTGAAATTAGGTCTATTCATAATCAGTTTCATTATTGAAGCATATAAAAGTGGTAGCTGCAGATAATTCAAGTCCTTCTCATGTAGATTCAAGGAATCCAAGCAACTTTGGAGTAGTAGTATGCTTTCCTCGGTTCCAAGCATGGTGCACTGCCAAAATGAAAGATAGCAGGGAAATGGAAACATAGAAGAAAAACATCTATTCTAAATAGAAACATAGAAGAACTAAGACTCAGAAAATGCAAGAGCACAGATACTCAGAGGGGAAATGGACCAACTACAATGTATATTAGCTTTCCATTCCATTTACGCCAGCATATGAAATAAGACTCTCGTCAAGTCAAACAAAGAAAATGAGCAGAGAGCTCTATCATAGACTTATACAACTACTCCACATTTGGAAAGCGCGTGTATTACAACCAAAAAGACCCTATCATTACCTTAGCCTTTCACAGTCAAAACTCACAACGACAAGATCTAAGCACGACCACGCTCCGAGACGAAAGAAAAGAGTGCCAAAATTACAAAAGAACAGCACCGCACCTTGGCAAGTTCTTGGAAAATCAAATCAGCGTTGCCGTCGTTCATGCATCGGAGCAGAAAACTAACATGCCCCGAAATCTTGGACGAAAACAGTACCATTTTCGAGGAAGATCTTGAATCCTCCGTGTCCGTCATACTGCCAAAATTCTCTGCAACAGAAGAGGAAACCTAGGGTTGTGAATCTCGGAAAGCTTGTTGTTGATCCTTTGACTGCGAAGCTAAGAAATCGAAGAAAGCGTAAATAATTTGTGAAACGGGTCAAACTCGACCCGATAGACGACCCGACGGTCCATCAAAAATAAATTATTAAAAATTCGGATTAATGTATCTTTTATTTTCGATTTTTATAAAATATAATTTTTTTTATTTTATAATTATAAATTATACTTATTTTGCTATAAAAACGGAATAATTTATATTCATTCCGTTTGATGGCGTTATCAATTTATGTATGTTTTGTCAAAAAATAAAGCATAATAAGTATAAATTGTAACGTCAAACTTTAATTTTTCTATCAATTAACGACGTTAGGTATAAATTGATCAATTTGGTACTTTTGGAAACAAAAAATATAATTTATAATTATAAAACAATATGATTATTTTTTATAAAAATCGAAAATAAAAAATAGTATAAAATATCAATAAATATTAAAATTTTCTATATTTATAATATTCTTTTTTTTTTGAAGAATAATATATATTTTTTAAAAAAAAAAGGTATAAAATAAAATAAATTGTAAATGGTATCATTGATCGGACTTGAGGTTGACGCTTTTGAGTTGCCGGCGACATGCGAAACTGGAAATCGGCGCTGATTCTACGGCGGCAAGCTGTCTCCGCTGCGAAGGGGTACAGTTACTGTCGAAGAACAGTCACGTCTCTTTCCTGTTTGAGCGATGAGTCTGATAATCTGGTGATTGTTAGATTAATCTAACGTGATGAGTCTGATAATTTTTAACGGGTTGGGATTGATGAGGGTTTGTAACTTTTTTTAAGTTCAGGTGGTTGTGGAAGGCGAATCCGGTATAAGAACCGCGATTCTCAACAGGCCTTCCTCTCTAAATGCGCTCAATACTTCCTTGGTACGTTTTGTGGATGATTTGCATTGATTTCATTAGATTGGTTGAAAATTTTCACAGTTCTAATGAGAATTGTTTAATTATTCTGTTTCACTACTGATTTAATTGATTCTAGCATTTCCTTCGAACTACTGGTACATGGAACTTGAGTTTGGCCATGAATCATATCGATTAAGTAGTTGTTTTCGACACATGCATGATCCCTATGCAGGGTATAGGGTGGAATGATATTTAATGGGGGCTAGAGTACCCAATTTTTTGAAAAAAAATAGCAGTCAACACATAAAACTGATTCCATTACTTTTAGAAGCAGCATAGAAAATGCTTTCATTATACTTTTTAGCATAAGTAGTTCTTGCTACACTCTGCAAATTCTCTAATTTTTTTTTTTTTATCGGTATTGACCTATTATCAATGATGCTGTGAAGGTTGCCCAGCTTCAGAAATTGTACACAAGTTGGGAAGAGAACCCTGATATTGGTTTTGTAATTCTGAAGGTAGTAAACTACTTTACAAGCCCTGATTGTTCACTTATAAATGGAACTGTTAAATCCCGAATTTTGCCTTTGTTCTTATGATACATGTGAGCTTTTTTGCATGATAAAAGGTGCCTGAAATATAATTTGGTTGGTGTTCTTGAAGGGAGCCGGCAGATCATTTTCAGCAGGCGGAGATATTGTGTCTCTGTATAATCTAATCAAGAAAGGTAATAAATAATTGATTTTTGATTTCCCTCTACTTATTTCTACTTTGAGTCATCACTCATTTTCGATTCATAGACTTCATTACTTTTACCAACTATTATCGGGAAATTCGTCAAAACGATATCCAATTACAATAAAGTGTTTTGTGATAGTCTCACTCTCACCGTTCAGTTTCGCATCTATTTTATATCGAATCAAACATGACCTACACTACATAGGAGGAAATGGATAAATGCCTCTAGGATGGATGTTTTCTAGTTTATTCTTCATTCGCATCACTGGAGATAGTTACATTTTTTGTGCCAAATTCATTCAGGGAATGTCGAAGATTGCAAGCTTTTCTTCTGGACAATTTATAGCTTTATATACTTTCTTGGAACTTATTTAAAGCCAAATGTGAGTTATCTTTTATTTTCTGTCAATTTACTCATCATGTTTGTCGTTTGATTGTCGGTTTGCTTTCTCTGCTGACAGTGTTCATTGACTTTTGATTAGTTAATATACATCTTACCTATTTTGAGAGTATCGACCTCCGACCTGATAACTCCTCATGATGAGGTTAACCCCAATTTTTTTTGTGCACGTTCAGGTTGCACTTTTAAATGGCATCACAATGGGTGGCGGGGCCGGAATTTCTATACCGGGCACATTTCGGATAGCAACTGATAAAACTGTATGACATCTCATTTACTGCCACATTGCATATTAAAATAAAATCATCATATCTTGGTTTTTTACCCTCACCATATCAGTTATGGCCTCGATTTTTAGAATTTGTCAATCGATTAGGAGATTTTGACCATAGAATAAGAAACAGTTTTTTTTTTGTCTACATTTTCTGTTCCTGGTTTTCACTTATGCGGGAGTGTCGATACTTTTAGCATGACTGACAACTCTCTTCATCGCTTTCTCTAGATAGTGCCGATTCATCAGATAAACCCAAGCGTTTGTCAATCTTGGGTTTGAGGGAAAATGTTGGATTTTGCGAAATTTATCGAAATGAAATCATACCTGTAAAAGATTGATCGATCTCACCACCTTACGACCATGGTTTCTGATTGATGATGAGGGGCAAATATCAAACCATTCTTTGCTTATTCTCTTTTTTTTATGTAATTGATGGCTATCAACAGGATGTATGCAGCTTTCTTTTTCCGAAAAAAAAACTGAGATATATGATTTTGATTCCTGCAGATCTTTGCAACGCCAGAGACATTGATCGGATTTCATCCGGATGCTGCTGCATCTTTTTACCTCTCCCATCTTCCTGGCTATCTGGGTAATTTTCCTTTTGATTTTCGTCCCATTGTTTTTCGTCCCATCTTTTTACCTCGCCAGAGACATTGTTTTCGTGACAAGTAATTTATTTACTTTTTTTTCAGGGGAGTATTTGGCTCTCACGGGGGAGAAACTCAACGGGCCAGAAATGATGTCTTGCGGTCTTGCCACACACTTCACTTCTAATACGGTATTTTACTCTCGAGAATCGTTTTTTTTGCATCTTATTTTTTTACTGCTGTGCGTTCCTTTTAACCCTCTAAAAGTGTATGTCTACTTTCTGTTCTTCCAGAAACTTCCGCTGCTCGAAGATGAACTTAGAAACTTGGTTACTGATGATCCATCCGTCTTGGAATCCTTCTTGGCGAAGCGCGGAGACGCAGTGCTACCTGATAAGAGTAGCGTGATTCACAGGTATATATATATATATATATCTTATTAGTTATAAGCTGAATAGTTGATTCTCATTCCTGGTTGACTTTTGTTCTCAGGATTGAATTGATTGACAAGTGTTTTCGCCATGATACAGTTGAAGAGATCATTGATTCTCTGGTAGGTCGGCCGAATCATACTCAAATTCGGTGTCGAAGTCATACCCCCCTTTCTTTTACACTTAACGGGCCCGATTAACGGAACCAACGAAACACGAGATTAATGAGTTTAGAGTTTAGAGTCTCGATATTTAGTTTGCCCCGACTGCTCGAATTCGGCACATGATATTTTCTTGTTCCGTTGAATTTAATTGGTAGAAAACTGAGGCTTGTGCTGCAAAAGGAAAGGATCTATGGTGTGAATCGACTTTAACGAAGCTCAAAGAAGCCGCACCGTTGAGTCTAAAGGTTTCTTTAAGATCCGTAAGTGTTTTTTTATATGCACAGCTTCGTAATCGAATATTCGCATCACTCGCTGCCGAGTTTGTGTCTTAGATACGAGAGGGTCGGTTTCAGACACTCGACCGGTGCCTGATTCGAGAGTATAGAATGTCTCTACAGGGAATATCTGGGAAGATAACCGACGACTTCGTCCAGGTAATATAACGTTCGATTTTTCGTCGTGGCGAATTGAGTTTTCTCTCAGTCGCGATACTGTGTTATTACAATAGCATTTGGGTTTTTTATTATCAGTTTCGAGCATGTGTTATATATTCTTCGACTGTCGGCTCTTGCCGGAACTCGTTTTTCCGGATGTGGGCCCCACACGTCGAGAATGCGTGATTTTGAGGGGTATATCGTGAGATGGTTTCTGTTTTTTTTTTTGTCGAAGTTGAAAAATTTTTTGCATTGTATATTTTTACGCGTTGCGGTTTTCGTAGGGTATCCGGGCGAAGCTGGTAGATAAAGATCTGAAACCCGAGGTAAGTGTAATGTGGG
>KE529666.1:0-10772 GCA_000441915.1 Genlisea aurea | reverse complement strand
TTTTTTTTTTTTTTTTTTTTTTTTCCGTCATCGGACATCGGAGAGTGTTGGAAATCACAATCACAACTAGTTTTTTGCGGAGATTCCGTCACCGGACCGGCCGAGATTGGCGCCCCGAGGCCAATACGCCAGTCTCTGGTATGTATGCGATCCTTTATGTAGATTTTGTGCGATTAATGGAGAGTGTAAACCTCTGAAATATGGCGTCGTATTTACTTGTTCTCATATTATGCAATCCCTTTCCAATTGCTCCGAAAATGGCAGCATAGCATCCGCTTTCTGTAACTAAACAGATTTAAACTCTGCTGACGGATTATAGTTTTGGCATTTTTGTTTAATGCCACTGGAAGATTAGATTGGGGCGTTTGATTTAGGATTCATTAATTATTTTCCTGTTTTTTTTGACAGAATAGGTTAGATTCATATTTTCTTCTTGTTCTTGTGCTGATCCTTTGGTTCTGTTCGTCTCCTTTCTGAACTGAAATTGTAAGCATTTCGTTGTAAATGTCGGCATTAGTTGATGCTTCCAACATCCCCATTAGTAGAGTTTTTTGTTTTTGAGATGAATTAAAACTAGGAGCTTATAGTTAGTTCTATAGCCATATATATGTTGCTTGAACTTAACAGATCTCATGGTTTATGCATTTTAGGAATGAAGGGATCAGCTTACTATACTGCTCCACCTCTAGTTCAAGATCCATGGCCCATCAAGAAAGCACTGACATCCTCTGATGTTGATATCACACATCCTTTCCTGACGCTGTCTCGACAACAAGTCGAATGCCACATTTTGTCTTACATGACTCCACAGCAGCAGGAACAGTTGAGAGCCGAAGCTCAGGTGGGCTTCACTGCTCAGGACGACGATACCGGAGAAGTATCCGTGATGAAACTGAAATGGCGTGGGAGTTATTATAATCTCGTCGGAAAATGGGGAAAGGTCGTACGTGGGAAGGGACTGCAAGTCGGTCAAGAGATCAAGCTACGGTGGTCCAACGGCTTCCTGCATTACTCAGTTCCCCAGCAGCAGATTGTTGCGGTGCCGTCTATGAGAGTGGCTGCACCGCCTATTCTGCAGGAAAACTGGCCTATTCGGAAGGCCTTAACGTCTTCAGACGTCGATCCCAACCACCCGTTTCTTCCATTGCCTCGTAAATCCGTCGAGGAGCATATTCTTGTCCATTGGGTTCCCCAAGAAATGGAACGGCTGAGAAGAGAAGAACAGGTATCGATTTATGCCCGAGATTACGATACCGGCGATGTTCACGAAATGAAGTTGAAATGGAGGGGAAACTATTATCACCTCATCGGCAAATGGGGCAATATAGTTCGACATAAAGGACTTAGTGCGGGACAGGAGATTCGATTGAGATGGTTGAATAATTTCCTCTTCTTCTCGGTTCCGGAGGAGTGTTACATCCCGGCAGGATCGGGACGCGACGACAGTTGGCCTATCAAGAAATCCCTTACGCTGTCCGACGTGGACACGAATCATCCGTTCCTAACGCTGCCCGGAAAAGCCGTGGAAGATCACATCCTGTTTTATTGGAGCCATCCAGCCATAGAGCAAATGAGAAGCGCATATCAAGTCGGAATCACCGCTCAGGACGACGACACCGCTGATATTTACGTCATGAAGTTGAAATGGAGGGGGAGCTATTACAACCTCATCGGCAAATGGGGAAAGATCATCAGAGAGAAAAGACTCGAAGTCGGAAAAGAGATCAGAGTACGGTGGGACAACGACCGCTTGATGTTCTCCGTCCCTCAGTAACAACAACGACCGGTACGTACACCTTTCGTTTCGAAACAACAACGAATCGCGTATATATATAATGTTTTGTTTATATTTAGGACGACACCGACATCGTTTTCGTAATACTGTTGTGATATGAATCCATTCATTGTTTGTTGACAGGATATGGAAACGTCATTTAGTTAGTGAGTGGCATCCCCAAGTTTTTTCAAGAACGTGCTTCCCTCCCTTGTAAGTTAAGTTGTTCATCTCTTTTTAAATATAACTTGACTTTTGAGAGTGCTGCAAGTTATTATTATCCCCTGTTGCGAATCCCAGCTTCATTATCCGGATATAATTTCGATATTTAGCAATCGATATCGTCTTCGTGTATATATATATATATATGTGTATATATAGATTAATCAACAGAGACATGAATTTGCTGCTGGGAAACAATGCAAAAAGAAGAAGAAGAAGAAGAAGACTTAGACAGAAAACTGTGTTGCTGTTCTCAAAGATTCCTGCCTTCTCAGAGGGATACTTTCGTGCCCACGAAATCCGTATCCTTCGTCTTCGTCATCTTCATCGTGCTTCGGAAGTTTAAGCGACGGAGAGATCGAACCGCCATCTGCACACAACATTTTTCATCATCATCATGAGGTTCAAATGAAGCTGCTTCCCAAAGGGGGGGTGGTTGTTGTGGAGGCATGGGATTTTTAACGTACCTCCGCCGCAGTCGGCCATGTCTTTGGTTTTGTGGAGAAGAAATGTGCCCGAAATTATGGTGACGAATCCACACAACTCCGTGACGATCTGCGTCGGATTCTGCCTGTCCCAGTCCTGGGCTCAATATAAAGAGAAAGGAAGACGAACATGCGGAAGAAAATCGAAAAAAAAAAAATCGTCGAAAAGACGAAAAGGAATGGTTTTATTACCTTGAACATGATAACACTTGCCAATATAGTCAGAGATGTGAACATCACATAGTATATGGGAGAAACTACAGCTGTGTTGAAGGTATCCAGAGCCTGAATCGAAAATTTACTTTTTAGGGTTTAGTGTTTAACGTTTAGAGAGATAGAGAGCCAAATGATTACGACGCAAAGTGTATTGAGATATGCAACCCGAGAGTCTGTACCCCTAAACCTTAAACCCTAAATATGTATACAGATATATATATATATGGCGAGAGGGGGGATGATTTTTACCATGTTTAAGTAATTCATTTGAGTGAGCACACAGACAACCACGACGAGGGCGAAAGTCCACGTCTGCACATATACGAACTGATTCGTTCCGGAAAGCGTAAGCTTCAATGCAATTCCGAGCGCTTTTACGCTCATAACCTGTCGAAAAAACGACCTCAAGGCTTTCGAAATATGCTGCGGGAGACGAAAAAAAAAAAGAATCAAAATGCATACCGATAACGAGCCCACCAAGGAACAAACGCCGACGTAGAATAGTATATGCGTTTGGCCGTATTGCGGGATGTAAATGAATATCAGGATCAGTGTGATTATGATCACCAAAATGGCATATGACAGAAATGCTGCACCGAATGAGAGGTTCGTATTTTGCCGCCGAAAACGAGGAATTCGAGTTGCAATGAACAAAAAAGAAAAAAACTGCATACCGGGCTCAGTGGCGAGGTCCCAAACTTCGGTCACAGACTCGATCTCCCGTTCTGGCGGAGCATGTAAGACGATCGTCGTGGACCCCACGACACAAAGGGCGCAGCCGAGCACACCGAATATGTGTAGCCTCTCTTGTAAAATAACATGCGCAAGTACTGCACTGCAATGTGAAGGGATGGGATGGTTTTTTTTTCATCTAATAATGAATCAGCTCAAAAAACAAGGCTATATATATAAAAAGGAAGAAGAAGAAGAAGAAATCTGGATTTTTCTTCCATGGCTTCTTCTTGCCTTATGATGATGCTGAGAGCACCAAGAGGAGTGACGAGAATTGCAGGAGCAAAAGCATACGCTGCGAAATTCGCAACTTCTCCTACGATCACTGAGAAATTGAGACAGGAAGGATCAACGACCATTTTTTTTCCAGGATAGATAAAGCTCTGAATGAATGAAGCATGGAAGAAAAAAGAGCTTACTCGTTATCATGCCCACCCACCATAGAGGCTCATAAAGATATGAATACCCTCCGTTTCCTGCAATGCAAACGAAATACGAATTGATTAGGGCACCTCGATTGCAACGAAACAAAATTGATGATGACGAAACGAAGATTGATTGAATTCCATCAGCTGCTCATGCTATTTATTCTATACCAGCCCTAATTCCAGAAGCACTGGCCTTCTTCAATCCTTTTTTCTTCACGATAAAGCTGGCGCCGATAAAGATGCTCGACGACAAGGCCAGGACTAATCCCTTCACGTTGTCGGACGACATCCCGTAGTAAGAAATCAGCGACGGCGGCGCGAGTGATTCAGCTACCGGCACAGCCGGCGCCGTCGACATCTTCAGAAGGAAAAGAACGGACGATGATCTTCACGGAAAACGTCGCCCGGCGGCGGAGATTTCATCTGGGGCGGAACGATCGGAATCGATTTCAAATACTGAAACCTTAAGGAATCGGGGGATTGATTTCTTCTGCGTCCTTCTCACTTAACTACGAGAGACAAGTCCACCAAGTCAAAGCAACAGCCAACAGGGGGCCTCCAGGCTCCAGTGGTGAAGTAACATCTCGAGACTCAGAACCCGACGAGATCAACAAAAATCAAGTACGGTCAACTCCCATGGGATTCGTTTTCCAAAATCCAAAGCCAATGCTTTTTATTATTATTATTTAAAATAATAAAATATTCATTATACCATTCTGTTGGAGAATTTTAATTATAATGAAAAATTAACGTTTTTTATTGTAATTTATACCCCTTATGTTTCATTTTTTTAGTAAAATATACTCATATTGATGACGTTATCAAAAGGATAATGACGTAAGGCCCAAATAAAATGAAGCATAAGGGGTCTAAATTTCAATTATGAAAGAAGATTGGTATTTTTTACAAAAATAAAAAAAGAAAATAAATATAAAATGTAATAAATCCGAATTTTAATTAAAAAATATTTTTAATAATTGGTTTTATTTTAGGCCCAAATATAGAGTGGGCCCAAATCCAGAGAAGGCCCAAATATTTGAGTGTATTCATTTGTGCTTTCTCGAGAGAATTTTCGGTTTCCAGGAGTTGCCGCCGGCTACCAGAGGGCGGACAACCGACGGTTGTTTCTTTTCGAATCATCGCGTACTGGTGATTGTGAGAAGTTTAGAAGTTCGTGCTGAGTGTAATCGCCTTCCGTTCGGCCATGGTGTGGACTGGAATTTAACTCGGTTTATATTTTGATAACATCTGTGATTTGTTTTTTTCGCGTGAGGAAGGGAGAGGATTTATTTGTGTTTCAGATTTTTAGTGTTTTAGAGGTGGTGTTGATGTAGTGTTAGGGTTTGATAGTGCGTTGAATGTCTTATTTCTTTTGCAGTATTTATTTTTGAATTTCTGCTTGTGTTGAATGGAAAATGTATTACTTACTGGTTTTCGATGTTTCGTAGAGTTCATCAGGGGATGATGTGAGTGAATCAGGCTCTGAACAGGGCGATCTTGATGTGGTATGTTCTATTATTCTTTTTTTTTTTTTTTCATACCTTGATGAGGCATTTATCGTCTGATGGCTGACATTCTGGGTTGCTTTTCCATCAATTGGTCGAGATAAGCCCACTGATATGCATGCCAATGGCGATAGCTACCGGAATGGACACAGTGATGGAGAAGGTAATGACGGTAAAAGTAATCCGAATAAAGGCATTCAAAATGGAAGTGATGATTCTCATGAACCCGTTGAAGAGAGTGATTCATCTGAAGATGAGGTTTGTATGCTTGGTATTGTTTGTAGTTTTCAGTTTGTGAATACAACTGATTTTCTCTTTTTCAGGTTGCACCTCGAAACACCGTTGGAGATGTTCCATTGGAATGGTACAAGGATGAGGAACATATTGGATATGATCTAACTGGCAGGAAGATTAAGAAAAGGGAAAGGAAGAATAAGTTGGATTCTT
The DNA here is from genome assembly GCA_000441915.1 of Genlisea aurea. Taxonomy (NCBI): domain Eukaryota; kingdom Viridiplantae; phylum Streptophyta; class Magnoliopsida; order Lamiales; family Lentibulariaceae; genus Genlisea; species Genlisea aurea. Next base: position 4,963 of record KE529666.1, on the reverse strand, counting down.
TTTTAGCAAGAGTAGATGACTCCAAGAATTGGTGAGTCATAATATTTTCGAAAGCTCTTTCTTTAACCCTGCTTCTTTTAGTGCACTGTTAGTGATTTTTTCGGCTTTTCTTTTTATTTATTGACAATCTTTTCTAATGATAAGTTTTGTACGCAATCATCTTGATTCAGGCGTCGAATATACGATGAGTATAATGATGAGGAAGTGGAATTGACTAAACAAGAGGTTAAGCTAATTCGAAGACTGGTGAAAGGAAAGGCACCTCATGCTGATTTTGATCCATATGCTGTGCGTTCTATACATATATTTCTTCTTTTCCATATCTCAATCTTATAACTTCTCTCCATATGCTTGGGATCTTTGCCTTCTCCTTAGCCTTATGTTGATTGGTTTGCTTGGGATGGCGCTGGGCATCCTCTCTCTAATGCACCAGAACCAAAGAGTCGTTTCATTCCTTCGAAGTGGGAGAGCAAGACGGTAATGCTAGTTTTTACTTTAATATTTTTCTCTGAATGAAAATTTGTTGTGTTGCGTTCTAATGAGTTCGCTCGTTGCCGTGCTTATAACATGGTTAATGAGCATTATATTATATAGAGCCTCTTCATCTTAAAGAAATTTCCGACCTTGTATTGATCGAATTTTTGTTCTAATAAGAAGTCTAGTATATTGATCTCAAAGTTTATACGTAACATAGGCACTTCTGAGCTGGTATTTTGAGATTGTTAGTTTAATATTCTCTTTTGCAAGTGTAGGTTCTTCGATATGTACGGGCCATTAGGAAGGGACTCATTAAGTTTGATGAAAAACCGAAGGAAGAGCCTAAATTCTATGCATTGTGGGATGATTCTAGCTCTGTAGAAAGACAAGGATTGTCATATATTCCTGCCCCAAAACCAAAATTGCCAGGTAATACCTTCGTCCTATCGGTTGGAATTGGACTAACCGTTATAATCTCTTAATCTTTCACGTTTGTGTAATTAATAAGTTTTACATCAGGTCATGACGAATCTTACAATCCTTCTCTGGAATACGTTCCTACTGCGGAAGAAATTAATTCCTATCAGCTCTTGAACGAGGAAGACAGGCCTAAATTTATTCCTAAACAGTACGATTCCGATCCATTTAATTTCTATTAAATTCTATTCATTTTTTTTTCCTGCTCTCTTACCGTCTTCTATTTCAATGATAGATACACATCCTTGAGAAGCCTCCCTGCATATGGCAAAGCTGTCCAGGATGTATTTGATCGTTGTCTAGATCTCTATCTGTGTCCAAGAGTTCGTAAGAAACGTGTACGTTGGGGATCTTTTTCAATTGATTATGGCTGAAGATAAAATCTCGTAATTATTGATTGGCCCTTTTCCAGCTTCAAATCGACCCTGAAATGTTGAAACCGAAGCTGCCGAGTAAGAAAGATCTCAAGCCTTATCCAACTACTTGTTATCTCGAGTACCGAGGGCATAAAGGTCCGGTCACGAGCATATCTACGGAATCCACGGGGCAATGGATTGCTTCAGGTTTGAAAAATTCAGTAAACGTTTCGAGTTTCGAGCGTTTTATTTTTCCAACGCTTTATACTTGCCACTTTGCAGGTTCCATGGATGGAACTGTTCGTGTTTGGGAAGTCGAAACCGGAAGATGTCTGCGCATCTGGAATTTAGAGGAGCCGATCGCGGAAGTTGCATGGAATCCTCTTCCCGATCGTCCTATACTAGCCGTGGCCGTGTGAGAAATATACGCCTTAATTTATTATATTCTGAGTGAGAAGTTATGTATATATATATATATATATGCGTAATGCCGCTCTATATTTGCAGGGGACGCGATGTTTTTATTCTGAATACCCAATGTGGAAGTGAAGAAGAAACTAAGAACGTCGAGGAACTCCTCCACATTGAACCTTCGACTGCAAATGATTCTTCGGGTATGTATTTTTCTTCTCATTGATTTATTTTTCTTGATTTACTGTACTTGTGATATGGAGAACTCGTCGTTTACATGCATCGATAATCAATCCAGGCACAGCATCGTCTATTTCGAGCTGGAGTCGGGATGAGAGACATAGCGGAATCAGGATTAAGCATTTCAAGGTAAGGTAAATTTAAGTAGTGTGGTTTTCTTCCTTCCTTTTGAGTATTATAGCTCTGAATCACCATATTGTTTAAAATGGCAGACTGTTACCAAAATCGATTGGCATCGCAAAGGGGACTACGTTTCGGCACTTATGCCGTCTGATATCCTTTTTTTTTTGTGCCGTTTTATTTATTATTCGCCGTCGATTATTTTGGCTGCTACTGATTCTTGTTTATTTTTTCCTTAACTCTGTGGTCCATACGTGAATCGAAATCGATATTGATTCACCAGCTTTCGAAGAAGTTTACGCAGGCGATTCCCATCAAGACGAAAGGAATCCCCGTGGCGACGGCTTTCCATCCGACGCGTTCGACATTTTTCAAGGCGTCGAAGAAGGACGTCCTCGTGTACGACCTGCTGAAGCAACAGCGTACGAAAAAGCTCGACGCTGGAGTCCGCAACATCTCTTCCATAGCCGTTCATCCTGGCGGTATCATCCGAATCTCTCCCCCTTTTATTAGTTTTCATTACAAACGTTTCTTTCCGGAAGCAAAAGAGGACGGGATTTATCTCGTTCGGGTAAACTCAGGTGACAACGTCATCGTCGGAAGCAAGGACGGAAAACTGTGTTGGTTCGACATGGACCTCTCGTCTCAGCCTTACCGAGTTCTCAGGTAAAACAAAAAACGCTCTAAAACGACGCTCCTCTCAACTCTCTGTCACGATGATTTTGTCGACCCCGACCAGGTCTCATTCGAAGGATATCAACGGGGTGGCGTTCCATCGTTCGTACCCTCTGTTCGCGTCGTGTTCGGACGACTGCACGGCTCTGGTTTCCCACGGCATGGTTTACTCGGATCTGAACGAGAACCCGTCGTTGGTTCCCTTGCAGATTCTTCGGGGCCATTCGGATACCAACGGACGAGGTAAAAATAAAACAAAAAAACGCCTTGTTTGTTGTGTGTGTGCTGTGTTTGAGACGGCCTGGCTTGTCTGGCTTTGTGTTTTTTTTTGTTTTTTTTTGGCAGGTGTTTTGGACTGTGAGTTCCATCCGAGGCAGCCGTGGCTGTTCACTGCGGGGGCTGATTCCTTGGTAAGGCTCTACTGTCATTAGATAGATAAATACGTCTTCACTAAACTTGTCGTCTTGTGCTCCTCGCTCTTTTTGGTGTTTCGCTATCTATTTATTTTGAAGCATTTGATTTTTGATGATGATGGCTCCGAGTTTTTTTTGTAGTGATATTGTGTTGTATGGGATGAGAAAACGTATTTTTTTTACATTTTATATCTTTTTTTTTTATTTTCGATTTTTGTAAAAAAATATCTATATTCTTTCATAATTGTAAATTATGACCTTTTTGTTTCAAAAATTAATAATTTATATTCGACGCCGTTAACTAACGGAAAAGTTAAAGTTTTTTTGTTGTAATTTATACCTCTTATATTTCATTTTTTTGGTAAAATATACTCAAATTGATGACGTTATTAAACGGAAATATGAAGAGTATAAATTGCAATTATGAGAGAAGGGGGGGTATTTTTTTACAAAAATCGAAAAGAAATAGAGTATAAAATACAATAAATCCGGATGAAAACCCTAAAAATATTTTTTTTATCAATTTTAAATATCGGACCATTCAATTTTAAATATTTTTTTATGAGTCTAAAAATCGATTTTGAAAAATGTTTATTAAGAGTATAATGATTATTGACCCTACGGCGAGGAGATTGAGATACTAATAAATTCATGGTTTCTTTTTTTAATATTTAAAATATTGAAATATAAATTGCCGTTTACCCGACCCGACCCGACCCGACCCGAAACAGATGTGCGCAGGGGGCAGTGAGAGTGAGTGTGCAGAACCATAACCGACAAAGCCCACGTTGCTTCACATCATCGCAGCGCCAGCGACGAAACGTTGTTCTTTCTTCTTCGGAAAATGGCGTCGTCCATTCGTCTTCTTTCCTTCTCTCTTTTGCTATTCATCTTCCGCGCCGCCGCCGCCGCCCCTGCTTACGCTCCTCTACTGGCTCCTTCGCCTGCAAAAGCGGCTGCTTACTCTCCGCCTTCGCCTCCGCCGGATATCCCACGCGATTCGCCTTCTCCGTCCCCATCCGCCGATCTTTCCGGCGTCGGGCGCGAGGATCTGCCGAGTTCCACCGCCGGAGAGTCGCGCGGCGGAATCAACGCCGGCGGTAAAGCCGGCATCTCTATCGGAATCATCGCGGCGGCGGCCGTTGTCGTCGGCGGCGCTGCAGTGTACCGCAAGAGACGGCAAAACATCCGGCGCACGCGGCACGCATTCGGCGGTTCGATAAGCATGGTTTAGACATGAGAGAGTCGGCGGCCTCCTTGAAAAAAAAGACAAGTCAGTAACAATTTCTTCGGTTTTCCATATAGTTAGTTTTCTATTCTGTTTCCATGGCCTATTGAATTGCTTTACCTCCTTTCTTCTACAATAACAAATTTCCAAACCCCTCTACCTCCTCTACCTGTGTTTTCGCATTCTAACTTCTCACCCACGCCCGTAGACTATAATTTACAAATAAATCTGTACAAATAAACCTTAACACATCATCTAGTAAACCCCTAAATTAATTTGATTGAAATACTCATATAATTGTTTTGATAGGGTTTATTGCAAAAAAATATCTCATTTCTTTCCGATTTTTTTTTGCAAAAAATATCTCTATTTATTCATAATTGCAATTTATACCCCTTTTATTTCAACAAATTAGCAATTTATATCCAACGCCGTTAACTAATTGAAAAATTAACGTTTTTCGTTGCAATTTATACTCCATATGTTTTATTTTTTGACAAAATATACCCAAATTGATGACGTCATCAAACGGAATTAGGTATATTTTGCTACAAAATGAAACATAA
>KE529651.1:0-13493 GCA_000441915.1 Genlisea aurea | reverse complement strand
AATCTCTACTCGACAACCATCTGAGATCCGGATCTACAGTCGTCATCAATTCAATAGTCATATTTTTATTTTTTTTACAGACGTTAGGGGTGGCGGGCGATAGGTCCTCCGCAGTCCCGCCGTCCGCCGGCGATCTATGGGGAAGACGGCGGATGACCGTGAGGTTTATTTTACTGCCGAGTGCCGAGTCGGCATTCTTCACCGTGTTTTGATCTCTGTTTCGTGGCATATTTTCAGATCTCAGATGAGCAGAAAGCAGAGCCCTAAATGAAAGCGGCTGATACCTAGGGTTGTGCGTTGTATCAATTCCTTCCATGGAAATTGGAAACGATGAAATAGAAAGTCCATGCCCTAATTATCTTTTTACATCTGATACAGATTTGTTCAGAATTATTATTACATGTTTGGAGCCAATTTGTGAAGATATTGTCTCTTCTCCTCGCTGGCTAACCCATTTATTTCTTACTCGGGCTTGTCATTTTCTCTTTCAGATGGATCACCCTCTAGCAGCAGACGAACGACGTCGTTCATCGTGGGTCGCGTTGATGCAGCCTTACAAGTGCACAGCATTGCTAAGCGCAGGACTTCGATCATCTCATCATGGTACGAACTCTGAACACGTTTATCCACCAACTTTATAGCCTCTTCTTTCGTCTCTAGATTGCTCGATACCCAATATACAATGTCTTTGTTCTCCCCGAACTCTGTTTCAACTGGCTTCTTCCCTGTTACGAGCTCCATTAGAACCACTCCAAAGCTGTAAACATCGCACTTGGTTGTTGCCTTGGATGTGTATGCATATTCTGTCGTAGTTTCAGGGCGAACCGTTAAGTTGTTAGAAGATTATATAATCACACGAAATGAGGCATGCCTCATCTTAGTCTAAAGCATACCTGGTGCTAAGTATCCATATGTTCCGGCTATGGCTGTGGTGGTAGAATCCCTTGATGATTCCCTGCATTGCATGATTTTGGCAATGCCGAAATCAGCAACTTTGGGATGATAGTTGAGATCAAGAAGTACGTTTGTAGATTTGATGTCTCTGTGAATGATTGGCGGCATCAGATCATGATGAAGATAAGCCAATCCTTGTGCGATACCCACCGCGATCTGATGCCGAATCGGCCAATCTAGAGCCGTTTTTTCACTGTGAATTGCATCCCAGAGATTCCCATTCGGCATGTATTCATAGACAAGTAGATTGCAGGCGCTGCTTGAGAAGTAGCTATAGAGTTTGACGATATTCTTGTGTCTTATGCTTCCAAGAGTCTGAACTTCGGTTTTCAGTTCCCTGTCATCGACCGATTCTTCAGTTTTCGTTGTGTAGTCTTTAACCTTTTTTGTCCACAGCTTCTTCACTGCAATGGTTTCCCCATTGCTCAACTCAACCTTGTACACTGCCCCTGATCCTCCGTATCTATAGAAAATCAAGGCCAATACGTTATAAAAATTTGTATGAGTTCATTTTTCATTCAATGTGTGTATCTATCTATCTGGTAGCTTTTGACATCCTTTTTTATGAATGCAGGACTGGGAATAAGAGGATATGGATCGGAATTTCATGACATGTGATTAACGACATACCCAACGATGTTCTCATCGACCAGGCCTTGCGTGATCTCTCTCTGTGAGAAGCTCAAACGATGGAAACTCTTGATTTCATACGAAGAAAATGGCGGGGGAAATAATGTTTCCTCGTCTCGAATTCCTTCCTCTTGTCTCCTGATCCAGCGTTTCAGGTATAGTAGACTTCCAATTACTACTACCACTAAACAGATGATCATGAGCCAGATCAAGCTCACTTTCTTCTTACTGTCTGAAGATAAGTGGCAGATAGAGAAATCAGATGAGTTCACAGGTGTTGGAACACAGAGGCCTGGATTGTCTAAGAAGCTCTGCAACAGCCCTTCCTGTATAAATTCAACTGGGATAACCCCGGTGAGATGATTGTGTGAGAAATTCAGTGAACTCGGCAGTATAAATGAGAGGTTTTGCGGGATACTTCCATCGAGCTGATTATATGACAGATCAAGAACATTGAGCGATCTGAGAGAAGATAATGAATCCGGGATCGAAGAATTCAGTTGATTCCCTTGGAGGAGCATCAGATTAAGCAACTTTAAGTTGCCAATATTCGAAGGTATTGGCCCGGAGAGAAGATTGTAACTGAGATCAATCTTCACCAGATTGGCAGCAGAAGAAATTTCTGAAGGTATCACTCCTGAAATTCTGTTTCTCTGCAGGAACAACTCTGACAAGTTTCTTGCATTTTGGATGTTTGCAGGGATTGAGCCACTCAGATTGTTGTATGACAAGTCTATGATCGATGCATGAGGAAGGGCAAATATTTCTTCTGGGATTCTGCCTTCCAAATTGTTGTTGCTGATTCTGAACCTCACGAGGGATCTGCATCCTCCATAGCTGGTCGGAATTTGGCCGGAGAGATTGTTCTTCAGGGCAAGGAGATAGTTCAGCTTTCCGCCGCTGCACAGCCCTTCTGGTAAATTTCCGGTGAAGTTGTTTTCTGATATGTCTATTGCAACGAGGGCTGATGATTTTCCGAGATCTTGTGGGATTTCTCCGGTGAGGAAATTTCCATACAGAGATAGAGTGTTCAACGTCGTTGAGTAGGATAGTTCCACCGGGAGACTCCCTGTCAGGCTACTGTTGTATATCTGAAGGACTCTCAGCTTCGGTAAACGGCAAATGCTGGCCGGAATTTGACCGGTGAAGTTGTTTACCGACATGTCGAGGTTTATGAGCTCCGCCATGTTCCCAATCTCCGGCGGTATTTCTCCTTGAAGTTGGTTGTAGTAGAGTTCGAGCTGCTGCAGGTTCCTCAGTCGGCCGATTTCCGGTGGGATTTTTCCGGTTAAATAATTCCCGCTGAGTTCAAGATCGACGAGAGAAGTCATGTTCCCGACAGATGGAGGAATCTCGCCGAACACCATGCAAGAAGTTATGATCATGATCTTGAGTTTCGCCATGCCGGTGATGTTCTCCGGCAGCTGCCAGAAGTTAAACCCCTGATTTTCGTTAACGTTGATGATCTCCAGATTGCTGAGATTTGTGATGGACAACGGAAAATCGCCCGTAAAGAGGTTGTATGAAAGATCAAGAACTTTAAGGGACTGTAATGGAGAAAAATCCGGCAAGGCGCCGGTCAGTTGGGTGGCGCTCATATTGAGGGACTCTAAACGACTGCAATTCAAGATTCCAAAAGGGAATCCGCCATTGAAGGTATTCTCTGCAGCTTGAAGGGAAATGAGCTCAGGAAGATAAGAACAGATGTCTTCTATGAACTTCCCCTGTAGCCCCCATCCAGATATATCCACGGCAACGATGTTCCTCCGTTCATCGCATGAAATCCCGGTGAAGTTGCAGAAGTCAGTGATTTTCGAGAAATCCCAGTTGGCTAAAGAACTCCCAGAGAGTGATAGTTTCATGAGATTGAAGAATTCAGTCTGGTTTCCCATTGATGCAGCAGCAGCACGATGATCATCATACACGGAGAGGAAGATGAATAGAAGGAAAAATAGTCCTCTCGAAGCCATCGGAAAATCGTTTCGAGCTTTCGAACCGACGACGGAAGTGAAGAACAATCAACACATAATAAACTCCTATGGAATTTTGGTTGGGCCATGGGAATAATCAGAGAAACAATGGGCACCAGTGATCTCAGAGGGAACTTTTGAAAGTGTTAAAAGCATCTTTAGTTTGTGCTCTGCCCACTGATTTTTCTCACGGAATAACTGCTGATGAAGCCTGGAAGGGCCATACTTTTCTCATGGGAGGGGAAAAATCATGTTGCTCTGTGTAAATGAATCGGCATTGTACACTTGACTAGAGTGGTGGAGCAAAGAAGAATGAATGAATATATTCCATGAAAAAGCGGAAGAAAAAGTTTGTCAAATGGACCCACCGACCACCGTTTGAACAAGGGACGGGTTTATACTATCTATCCATTTGTGAGGTGGGGAATTGGCCAAGCCCCACCCCACGGAGGGAGAGAGCTAAACGGCAATGGCTTCATCGTTCTCGTCCTCGGTTATGGTTTGGAATTCACTGAAACTCTGGGCTTCTCCTCTTCCCTCAGGCGAAAAGAAGGTACAGTTAGTTTTTTCACTCCCATTTCATTGAATCTAAAGATTGTGTGGTTCATGTTGTGCGTATTTTTCTGGGTATCTAGCGAAGACATGCATTGGAGGATGTGGATAAGGCATTTGACTTCTCCAATTTGGGCGTCAGGGGAGGGTTTTCGCCGGAGGAATGTAACAAGAAACAACTCGGTGGTGCATTTTCTTATTTTCCTCTTCTCCGGGAATCCATGGATGACAATTCGGTTTCAGGGGTGGAATCTCTTCACGCCCACATCGTTAAAAATGGGGTTTCTCATGACGTGTTCGTCGCCACATTTTTACTCCATGCCTACTGCAAATGCGGGAACATGGATCATGCTCAGAATCTGTTCGACGAAATGACGAATAGAACAGTTTTCACTTGGGGTGCACTGATTTCAGGATATGTCCAGAATTCAAATCCCGAGTCTTCTGTTGTTGTCTTCAGAAAGATGCTGGAAGCTGGAATTTACCCCACAAACTACACTCTTTCAGTTGTTCTGAAAGCTTGTTCCTCTTTGCCCGGTTTCGAAATGGGGAAGCAGATTCACGGGTACATTGCCAAGTACCGTATCGACCATGATACGAGCACCGGGAATTCGCTCTGTTCTTTCTACTCCAAGTTCCATGAGCTCGACATGGCCATCAGAGTCTTCAATGGAATCGCCGAAAGGGATGTCATTTCATGGACTTCTGCTATTTCTGCCTGCAAGGATAACGGGAATCCGGTTATGGGTTTACGCTTATTCGTTCAGATGCTCGATGAAGGAATCCAGCCGAGCTCTTTCACTCTGACTTGCGTGATCGCATTGTGCCGCACTCTTCTCGCTCCCGACTTGGCTTCTCAAGTCCAGTCGCTGAGTATCAAACTCGGGTACGGATCCGATTCCGCTTTAGAAAACTCCTTCATGTATCTGTGCCTTACAAATGGATGCATCACTCAGGCTAAGAAGCTGTTCTACAGAATGGACTCAGTAAATTTAGTGGCATGGAATGCGATGATTGCAGGTCACGAAAAGATAACCAGCAAATTCCGGGATGCGTTTTCTGCGTACTCTTGCGGCGTCGAGGCCCTCGGCATGCTCCGCGAGATGTACAGATCAGGTATCGGACCCGACTCGTATACGTTTTCGAGTGTGTTGACGATATGCAGCAGTTTACTGGCTCTGCAGCAAGGTGAACAAGTCCATGCCCAGGCCGTGAAATCCGGATTCTCATCCGATCCCATTTTCGGAACTTCCCTCGTGAATATGTACAGCAAGTGCGGCAGCATTGAGAGGGCGAGTAAAGCCTTCTCGGAAACGCCTGAAAGAACGGTGATCACTTGGACTTCCATGATCGCTGCTTTCGGGCAGCACGGTTTTTCGGCCATGGCTCTTGACTTGTTCGAAGAAATGAGATTCGTGGGAGTTAAACCCAACAGGGTGACGTTCCTCTCCGTGTTCTCGGCCTGCACCGAAGCCGATCAGGGATTGGGTTATTACAAAATGATGAGGGACGAGTACGGAATCAGTCCGGGGACGGATCATGTAGCGAGCCTGGTTCATGCGTTTGTGAGGTGTGGTCGAATCGAGGAGGCCTTCGAATTCGTTCAGGAGTCGAAGACGGAACCCAGTGAATCCATATGGTCAGTTCTGATCGCCGGCTGTAGAATTCACGGCAAAAAGGAGCTGATGCTGTACGCTGCCGATCAACTTCTTCGATTGAAATCGGCTGAAGATGTGAATGCGGACGAGGGTATTATCCAAGACTGGAGTTGGATCGCGATCAGAGACAGAGTGTACTCTTTCGAGGAGAAGAAGAAGACGACGATTCACAGCGAGAAGATGGCTGTTCGTTATGGGCTGCGGAATGCGAATCGCAAGGGAGGGATAATATGCGTCGTGAAGAGCAGGGGGAGGGTTTGTAGGGACTGCCATGATTTCATGAAAAGCGTATCGTTGTCGTTGAAATCGAGAACGGTGGTCGTGAGGGATGTTCAGAGATCGCACATTTTCTTCTCCGGGAGATGTTCCTGTGGAGATCTCGATGGATGATGCTCTCGTGTAAAAATGGTAAATTTTGATCTCGATGGAATTGGGGTTCAGTTGATATCAATTGGCCGGATTTGGATATTCGGATAGGCGGAGAAGTTTTTTCCATTTGCGCCGCCATCAGTTTCCGATTCGGCGTCGCCGCTGTGCTTTTTGAAGCTGGATTCGGTTTCTTGTTTTCATGTTAGATGGCTTCGATTAGGAGAACTCTGTCTCCGCTCTCCGGTCGGTTCTATCGGACTGGCTCAAATCCTCCGATCGCGGCGTCGCAGAAGGTTTCCGATAAGACGACGACCTTTTCTCCGATCCGTAAATTTGTCGGCGGATTGTTTCTGTTGACGCGGAAGCGGAGTCACCTGAAAAGATCGCTGTTCGCCTGCTTGATGTTCTTCTTCCTCGGGATCTTGCTCGGCATGGCTCCGTTCAGCAACGACTATCTGTCTTTCGAGCTGCAGAATCGTGAGGCCGTCGAGTTTCTCCCGGATGTCGGTGGTGGTGAATTAGGTCTTGTTCGTGGACTGAAGAAGACGACTGCGATCAGTTCCGGAACCGAAACCAAGCCTTGGATTTCCGATTCTCCACCTGATAAGCTGTTGATCGTCGTGACTCCGACGTACAACAGAGCTTTCCAGGCATACTATCTGAATCGATTGGGCCAAGTCTTGAGGTTGCTGAGACCTCCATTGCTGTGGATCGTTGTGGAGATGAACGCTGCCTCCATCGAAACTTCAATGATCTTGAGGAACATGGGAGTCGCATACCGGCATTTGGTCTGCGACAACAACAAGTCCGCCGCCATAAAGGACAGAGGCGTGCACCAAAGGAACACTGCCATTGAGCACATCGAGACGCATAAGCTCGACGGGATCGTGTATTTCGCAGACGACGACAATGTGTACACGCTCGAGTTGCTCCAGAGAATGCGAGATATCAGGTTGGCTTCAGCTGACAATAAATCGACTTTTTCTGTTTTTTTTTCTCGACTGCATCGTTTCCTTTTCTTTCAGACGTTTTGGCACCTGGCCTGTCGGGATGATGGCGCAGAGCAAGAACAAGGCCGTTTTAGAAGGGCCGATATGCAGCGGAAATGAAGTGATAGGGTGGCACACGAATGAGAAGAGCAAAAGGGTGCGAAGGTTCCACGTGGATATGTCCGGATTTGCTTTCAACAGCACCATTTTATGGGATCCCAAGAGATGGCGCCGTCCCACTTCAGCCCCGATCCGGCAACTGGACACCGTGAAGGAGGGATTCCAAGTAATATAAATGCCGCTAATTTTAAATCAGATTGAGATGATGATTTTAAATGCCGTTCGTTAATTTGTCGCCACAGCAGGAGACGAGCTTCATAGAGCAGGTTGTGGAAGATGAGGCCCAAATGGAAGGGGTTCCTGGAGGTTGTGATAGAATTATGAATTGGCATCTTCACCTGGAAAGTAGTCATGGAATGTTCGATTATCCCACAGGATGGATGCTTCAACAACACAACGTCGTCGATACCAGTCAGTAGTAAAAATTTCATTCATCCATATTTTTTTCCAAATTCGTGTCGAAGGAAGGGGGAGATCAATCAATATTTTGCTTACTTTTGTTTTTCTGCAGGTTACTACAAGTTGATTCAGAGCCAGCTTTCTGGTTGATCTTAAAAATGGGTGAGTTTTTATACTTGATTTTACTTATCTGAAATTTGATTAAAAAATTATTTAGACACGATCGTTATATAAGTAGATTTCTTAATTAAAAATCAGAATATTTTTAGGGGAAATGATAATTTATGCCTCATATATTTTTGAATTTTACAAAAAATGTCCCTTATGTTTCGTAATGTCATTTTATACCCTTTTTGTTTCAAAAATTAGTAATTTATACTCAACGCCGTTAACTAACGGAAAAATTAATATTTTTTGTTGCAATTTATGTTTCATTTTTTGGCAAATTGATGACGTCATCAAACGGATAATGACGTCATCAAACGGAATTGGGTATATTTTGCAACAAAATGAAATATAAAGGGTATAAATTACAATTATGAAAAAATAATATTTTTTTTCAAAAATCGGAAAAAAATGGTTATAAATTGCAATATATCTAAATTCATTAACAAACCTATTGTTGATGCTAGCCCAACAAACCTATCTAAATTCTTCAAAAAACGTTATTGTTGATGCTAGCCCAACAAACGTTATCTAAATTCTTCAAAAAAAAAAATTAACAAACCTATTGTTAGCCCAATTAATTTTGGGCCCATGGGCCCATCTATGCTACTATAAATATAATGGAGAGGAGGCCGCGATGATTACATTACAGTTCCGGAGCAGGTACCGCGCGGTTTTCTTCTTATCGATTACGCTGCAGCTCCCTTCCGTGAGTCTTATAATCGTGTAGATCTTGATTCGGCGGTTTGTTTTTCGGTTGGAATTTTTTCGTAGATTATCCGTAGGACGATTAGCTTCGAAATAGAGGTGGATAATAGATTGATCTGTCTCATGTGATGTTCGAATGTGTTTCAATTGTTATGTGTTAAGAGTGGTTCGGTCAGATGAAATACTGTAAAATGTTTAGGATTTATATGTGAACGAATATTTTGGTGTTCATTTGTTTTTTTTTTTGCTCAAATTTGATGATTAGATACCAGTGGTTTGACACTTCTTTGTAGCCACAAGGACTGAAATCATCCCCAGCATGGATTTGCCCTAACATCTAGTGAAATGAGGAGCTTCAATCTACGGTTGTCAGAAATGAATCTACGGCAGAGCCATGGATTTCCTTTGCTCTTTCAGTCACCGAGCTCCTGGAGAGTCTCTTGTGGACTGAGGAATGAGCGGAGAAAGACGTTGTGGAGGGGGAGGGTTCTCTCCACCGAAGCCATCCAAGCAGTTCATGTTCTGAAATTGGCGAAGAACTCCCCCTCTCGATTGGAGATTGTTTTCAACAGCAATCTCGCCAGGCTTTTGAAGGCTGATTTGTTGGATGCGTTCTCGGAGTTGCAGAGACAGAACGAATTGGATTTATCCCTCAAGGTAAGTTAATCACAAATCCTGCTGTTGTTTCCGAATTCTATTTCATGTGCATCGGATTCATTTTCAGGTGTTCGACTTTCTGAGAAGAGAGCCGTGGTACGTCCCCGACGTTTCTCTGTTCAACAACATGATTCTGATTGCGGGAAAGCATAAAAAGATCGATATGGTGGAGAAGCTCTTCTCAGAATTGACAAATGAAGGATTAGAACCTAATGCGAGGACTTACACGGAGCTGATCGGAGCGTATTTCACGGTCGAAATGGTCGAAAAAGCCATGGAAACGTATGAGCTGATGAAGGCTTCCGGCCTTACACCGGAGGAATTAACTCTGACCCTTCTCATAAGGAGCCTTGAGAAAGCTGGCGAGGCGAACCTTCTGGAGACGATAATGAAAGAATGCGACGACTATTTCGATTACCCTCATAAATTCCTCGAGCAAGTTAGAAGGAAATATGTAAGTATCATCGAATTCCCTCCTTCATGTAAAAGCATCGAAATTGCAACTCCTCGTCGACGCTAACACCCTGTTTTTTTTAATTTTATTTCATGGCAGCCGAAGAAGAAATCACTGATCATCATATGAAGAAGATAGATAGATGGTGCAGTCGGAGCTATTCTTGAAGATGGCGCGTTCGTCGCCGGAGGTAGAGCGAGGTTAAAGGTCGGCTGAATTAGGGTCGCTCCGGCAGCGGGCTATCTCTCTGGAACAACGTCGACAGGAGTGAAGTTATATAGCATGACGACGACTTCCAATTGAATCCCTTTCAACGACAAACAGTAAAAAAGAATTAACCGTTATTGTATTTTTGCAGGTCGGTGGTCGGAGCCGCAGAAGTAGCTGCTGAGGAGAATAACAGCATGATCGGAAGAAGAAGCCTTCCGGTAAGAGACCCCCCCCATCCCTTTTGGTATGCAAGACTTAGTGTGGTGGTGGTCCGGGAATTTAGGCGGTGGTACATTTTTGTTTGGCTTATTGCATTTTTGTTGGTATCTTTATTTTCGTTTCTTACAAAATTTATAATTATTATTTCGTAAATTACAAATTATACCTTTTTTTTTGTGATAAAAATTGAACTCCATCTCGTTTGATGATGTCGGTATATTTTACTACAAAATAGAATTTTAAAATGTATAAATTGCAACGTCAAACGTTAATTTCTCAATCAATTAACGACGTTGGGTATAAATTATTCAGGTTTGGAATCAAAATGATTATAATTTTAAAACAATATTGGTTTATTCGAAACGAATACATCAATTAATAAAAAGACACATACATACCTCGGCGGCATACGGTACACCCCACCGCACCTTACCAATACTCCCCACAAGAGCAAACCCCGTCCTTGAAGTGATGAAACCTGTTGACATCCCTCACGACGATTTCCCTCTCCGCGATCCTGCACATGTACCTGAACGCGGTGTGGCAATCCAAACATATCCTCAGATTCTTCTTCACCCGTACCGGAGCTCCGGCCGGCGTCACGATCAACGAGAACGCCACAGCCAGCTTCTCGCTGTGATACGACAGAAGTGCTTCCTTCTCCCTCTCCCCCACGTTGTGCAGATCCCCTTCCAGAACCGGCACGTAGCCGGCCTTCGCCATGGCCTCTCCGAGTTCTTCCAACTTCCCGTATATCTCGTCGCTCAGCCGGTGGCTCCGATCGCCCACCACGAACGTGTGTATCTCGTCCTTCACTTCCACCCAGCTCATCCCCGGCTCCTTCTTCACTCTCTCGTCCTTCATTCTCCGTCGCATCGTCTTGACCTCCCGCCACTGCCCCGCCGAAGCGTAAACGTTAGCCAGGAGGACGTGAGTACCGCCCGACTTGTCGGGTTCCAGGACGTGGAGCTTCTCGGCGGCGAGCGCTCCGAGTTCCACGTTCTTGTGAAGCTTCGCGGCTCCGAGGAGCGCTCCCCATATCGAGGCGTTCGCTTCGAACGGCATTCTGTTCGCGGTCTCGAGGGCTTCGCCGAGCTTCCCGGCCCTCCCGAGCACGTCGATCATGCAGGCGTAATGCTCCCCGGTCGGTTCGATGCCGAAGCTCTGCTTCATCGTGTCGAAGTACCACCGAGCTTCCTGAACCAAACCGGAATGGCTGCAGGCACTGAGGACGCTAACCAGAGTGACGTGATTCGGGG
Organism: Genlisea aurea; assembly: GCA_000441915.1. Taxonomy (NCBI): domain Eukaryota; kingdom Viridiplantae; phylum Streptophyta; class Magnoliopsida; order Lamiales; family Lentibulariaceae; genus Genlisea; species Genlisea aurea. The sequence goes on along the minus strand of KE529651.1, from coordinate 2,180 downwards.
AAACACCGTCGTCCAACATGCGGTCGAACAGCCCGAGAGCTCGCTTCCCGTGGCCGTGTTGAGCTAGTCCGCCGATCATGGCCGACCACGAGACTACGGTTTTTTCGGGTACCTCGGAGAAAGCTCGATCCGCTTCGTCTATGCTCCCACATTTCGCATACATATTGACCAGAGAATTCCCAGAGAACGCATCGGATGTGAATCCGAGTTTCAGGGCATGGACATGGATCAGCTTCCCCTGTTCGTAAGCCGATAAGTTGGCACAGGCGTTGAGAAGCGAGCTGCAGACGAAGGAATCCGGCTTCAGGTCGCGATTCAGGAGATTCGAATAGAGTTTCAGAGCTTCCTCTCCTTCTCCACACTGAGAATACGCTGTCATCATCGACGTGTAGGAAGGAATGTCTGCTTCGTTTCCGCACTCTTCGAAAACCCGTGCCGCCTCATCTGCTCGGCTGCACTTTCCGTAGCAATGGATGAAACTGTTTAAGACGAATAGATCTACGAGGTACCCTGTTTTGGTAGCGAATCCGTGAATTTGCCTGCAGAAAACAATGGACTCTAGATTAGATAGAGCATTTAGGAGGGCCAGTAACGTCGCCTGATCGAATTCTTTGTTTCTCCGGTGCATCTCGGAAAACAGAGCTGCTGCTTTTTCACTGTCCCCATTCTGGGAATGCCCACAGAGAAGTGCATTCAAAGAAACGGAATCCTCGACAGGGACGGTATGAAAAACAGCTTCAGCATCAGCCACCAGATTGCACTTGCAATACATGTCGATGAGGCCGACACTGAGAAAAGGATCGATTAAAAGATCGACCAGTTTAATCAAAGCAGCATGAAATTGCTTACCCAAGTCCTGCCTTCCCAATGCTGCACAGGATTTCAGGGCACTCGATAGGGTGAAGAGATTAGGGCATGTTCCGGATCTCTTCATCTGGTTTAAAAATCCCAGAGCCCTGTAATGCTCCTCATGAAGAACACATCCGGCTATTATTGAATTCCAGGAAATAACATCACGGCCCGGAAGGTTCTCGAAAACTGCAACGGAATCGTCGAGGTTTCCGGATTTCGAATACATGTCGACTAGTGCATTCGAGGAGAACGGGTCGTTCTCGAGCCCGTGTTTTATGAGATAGCCATGAATTTTCATGCCCTGAAGAAGGTTTTTTCCCAGCCCCGTCACAGCATTCAATGCAGTGGATAGGCAATATTCATCAGGCCTATTTCCGTTTGCAACCATTTCGACGAACAAATCCATCGCTTCAGCAAAACGATCATTCTGCACGTAAGATGATAACATGGCATTCCAACAGACCACATTCTTTTCAGGGATGCGATCGAATAACTTCCTTGAATCTCCGACATCGCCACATTTTGCATACATAACCATCAAAGCATTCGCAACGTAAACATCGGAATCGAATCCGGAGACCGTCACAATCCCATGTGTTTGTTTCCCAAGCACATAGTTTTGGGTGATTCCACATGCTTTCAGCACAATGGGGAAAGCACGGTGGCGTTGATTTCGCATGATATCCAATCCATAAACATGTCGAAAGGCAAACAGTGCATCTTCTCCCATGCCATTGTTAACGTACCCGGCTATTAATGATGACCAGGAGATTAAGTCCGGTTCAGGACTTTCGTCGAGCAGGTTGCGGGCATGGCAGAAAAACTTACTCTTCGCATACAAATTTACCAAATGGTTTCGCTGAGGACGGTCCTCCACCAATCGGAGTTTAATCAACTGCGCGTGTATCTGGAGGCCGTCAAAGACGGATTTGGTTTCGGACAAGTGTGATAAAAGCTTTGACGCCGATTGATGATGGTTTCTCCACCCAAACCAGGGAACCTTCCACAGGAGCATATGCGCTCCGATTATTCACTCAGCGCAACCGGAGATGCTACAGTACACCGACCTGCGGCCGGCAAATTCGCGACGCCGATCACCGTCGAAGAGGGTTTTCCGAAGAGCCACGGCGCATAACAAATTCATGTTTCAGAGTTTTTCCATTTTTTAATTACTTTCCTTTTTTTTTTTTCTAAAAAAAAATAAAAAATTTAAAATAATCTTTAGCTATTTCTACTCTTGATTCTTGAGAAACTGAAACACGTTATTTTTATTTTTGATAGAATATAAATGGGGAATTGACATTTTCTACCCTTTATCTTTCAAAAAT
>KE529628.1:0-12504 GCA_000441915.1 Genlisea aurea | reverse complement strand
AGAAGGTTCAGTGTCAGAATGCTCCTTCTGGCCCCGAACCGTGTCATCGGATTTCTCCTTCTGGCCCCAGACCGTGTCATCGGATTTCTCCTTCTGGCCCCAGACCGTGTCATCGGATTTCTCCTTCTGGCCCCAGACCGTGTCATCGGGTTTCTCCTCATTCTGACCCCAAGAATCCTCATTCTTATTTTTCAACTCAGAATTGACTGCAGAACCCCAACCGGTAGACTCAACCTTATTAGACCAATCATTTGTATCAGGCGCAACCACATTGCCCCATGAAGACCAGCTACCTTTCACTTCCGTAACGCCCTGCAAAAAACATAGTTATATTGAATGAAGTGTTCGAGAAGTGAATTCTTCCAAAAGAAAATTAATGGAAAAAATACCAAAGCATACACAACTTTTTAGGTTAAACATTAGATATGTATACACATTGAACGGACAAAATTGGAAGCCATATCGTCAACTTTCTCAATCAAATAATCTAAAAAATCACAGACGGCAGAAATGACGATAAGTAACAGTGACATTTGTTTGCCCAAAACTGTTCAACATGTTGGATCATCTCATCTGAGATCTGAATATCTGATAATCATGTAAGCAGATTTGATTTCATTTAAGTTCTACAGGCATATTTTCTCACACAATTGGAAAGGGTAAGGTTAGATTTTAAGAAATTGAAAGCCACTGACAATATAAAAAAATTTCAAGCTCTTAAACAAAATGCAGTGGATTACCTCATTACTGTTCATCCCGAATTCATGTTCATCGTCAAAAGTAGGCTTCTCTAAACCAGGTTCTCGCTCTGGGGAGAGCTCAAAATCCATTAACTCCTGGTCAAGATCCTCAATTTCGGTGCCAATGCAGCTGGTCCCCATATCTAGGGGCACAGAGCCATTCACCAAGTGTAGGAAACCGTAAACATCGAGTTCCTTGTCTGGATTCAGATCAGTCTAGGAATCAACATGAAACATTAATGACACTCTGAATCAGAAATATATGATGAAAATGTCTGTGCAGCTATACCTTCCTTGTGTCCCACAATATCTCAAAAGGTGATCCAGTACCCACAGATACATGCTTTCCCCAAGCACATGAACCCACAACGCTTGTCAGTTTATCAACATGGCATTTCTCAGCAGCTCTTTCAAAGCATTTTCTGGGGGTCTGAAGAGTTATGTGCGAAGTGGAAAAATTTAGGAGATGTCGATTACACTGAATGAATGAAAGAAACAGTACATCAAATAAGCAAAAGACTAAATAAGAATTCTTACAAATAAAGTTGCAGTCATGAAGGGAACATGAAGATCAAGTGATTGGGACAATGCTTTAATACCCCCAGAGTTGAAACCAATTAAAGTGCCGGCACAGGTCATGTTGTTCCCCAACAAAAGAATATGATCTTTGAGCACACCTTTTGTTACCATTGTTACTGATGTCGACAACCGCTGCAAATCAGTAACTGAAATTACTTCTCGAGAAACTGCCATCACGTGGAAACGAAAAAAAAAAAAACTCGTTGGAAAAAGATGATACCTGAACAGCCTGCTCAAAAGCACAAGAAATGCCAAGCAATTCTTGAACCTGTTTTATGGCATATGGGATTGAACGCTTCGTATCAATCAAGTGCATTACAGGTACACAAGAATCCATAGCAACTCTCCAGGCATCTCCACTATGCCGTGCAGCTTCTTTCTCAAAGACAACTTCTATAGCCATTTCACCATTTAAGTTCTTAGAAGGACTCCGGATCCATGTCGCTGTTCCGGGACTTACCCAAACTATCTCCGCAGTAGAAACCCTAGGATCGCCTGTACAGAAATTATAACTAATAACTTTCCCAGAGGATATGCAATCAATAAAGTAGAGCGCCATGGCATAGTCTCACTCAGCTACTAAAAACATTAGAACAAGCAAGCAGAGAATTATGTAGAAAAACAGTAATGCACATAATTGTCTCACTAAATAACTAAAACTTATCTATCCATGTGATGGGTAAAGCACACGAGAATGGCAAGAATAAACAAAATGAAAATAACACCAGAATGCAAGCCATCAAATACCTTTAATTACTGTCTGAAGCAACGCTGGGCAAACTGTATCAGAAAGAAGATGGGAAACTTTGTCAATGTCATCGATGGCTCCATTCCAAAGAAACTGGACACATGGAACCTCAGTCCGTTTACTTTTTGAAGATGCGCAAAATGTACAATGGTCACTACATGATTAATAGATCATCATGAGCATATAAATGCATCTCTTTCAAATAAATAAATAAATAAAATAGCACCACAAACTTTAAATAGTTTATCATTAAATCTTCTAGAATATTAAATCAACCATAAGTAATATCAAAGATTTTGATATCTGAGCATCATTATCACCAACCTTGACTATAGTAAACCTGATAAACTGCCAATGGTCCGAGAGAAAGAAAATCATTGAATGTAAAGATCACGAGTCCAAGCGAGGACTAACCTGTAAGATAACTTAATTTTCTTGAACAAGTTTCCCACTTTTTTCTTCTTTTCATACAGATTTATTGTTTCCAGACATCCTTCAAAAATTCTGTCTTTGTTTACATTTGATCGTATCAGTTCCATCTGTTATATTTTCAGAACATGCTACAGAACGTCAGCCACAAACTTATGCTACAAAGATATACTTAAAAAACCTAATGCACTTTGCAGAAGACTACCTCGCTAAGATGAATGTGACCGACCAGTCCAGGATAACCCTCCTCTAGTGATTGACCTTGGCACCTGTATCTGAAGAAAGCAAGGAAGAACAATTAATCTGCATCACACCAAGTTTAAATCCAAGAACAAAAAAGAAATACAATATTTCTGATCCAAGGAGGCAATCAAAACCTGGTAAAACCAGAAATACCGAGACAGAAAAAAAGGAATTGCTAGCAGTAACAGACAATTGTTTTAGATTTAAAATAAAAAATCCAGAAATAAACCAAAGCCCAAAGAATTGACCAAGAGATTAGTCCAGCCCCTCGAAATCGCAAGGACACTATTTTCAATGAAAATGAAAAAGGCAACAGAACATTCTCACACGTAGGAAATGATCTACGCCATCACTCATGTTCATAAATTAATTCTTAATGAAAAAGGCTAACAAAGTTGATGGAAATACTCTATAAGGAAGTCAACTGCGGTATCCTTCAAAGTGACTTTCTTCAAGTGATTCTGGACCACAAGTGCACCAGTTTCTTGGCAATGCTTTCTCCCACACTCACAATCAGTTAGATACAGAATCACCCTGCGGTCGGAAATATCATTTTTAAAGCTTGTCGCACAAAGAAGAATATCCTGAGTTAAAAACAGAAAACGTATAAAGATTAAGAACATATATCATAAATAGTAAAAATAAATTAAAGTGAATACTATTTTTAGGAGCAAGATTAACTACCTTCATCATCTGCCAGGCAGAATTGCTACTAGACGACGAATCGAGTACAGCCTTGTATGCAGGATTGGACATAGATGTTGCAGCTAAAACTCCTACAGGATCTCCAGCACAGAACTCAGTCACAATATCGGTGCTGTTAGCACTGTATTCAAATTGAATAATTGAATTGCTGCACATATTTCTGACTGTGCCATCATAGCATATTACAACATCTCTAAGAATAGCCATCAGATTCTTGAATAGAGTCCCAGGCTCAGTCAAGCCTCTACTTGATCGAACAATCACCTCTCTACTTGAGATAGAGTGGACCATTTCTTGATACGGATTCAATCCTCGAAAGAGAGGCTGACAGACTAAGCCAAAGTCTTCCGTTGGACAGTCATCGGAAGAAGGATATTTGCTCCGGAATAGGGATGACAAGTCCTTGACCAGCCTCTCAGTATAGAACTTCCCCTTCGATGATAATTGGGTTCCACAGAATCCAATTTGCTGAACAACTTTACTCAAACCAGATTCACTTCTAGAATCTGTGAGAAATCCGATAGCCGAGGAGTTAACTATGAATTCAGTGACTGGCGTTTTTACACTGCTCAAGTAACTTTCTAACTGCAAAGCAATTGATTCGCTATAATGATCACGTAAATGAGACAACAGTGGAGATATTTTTTGGATATTTTCTCGGATACCCTCCAAAACCTCCCTTGGAAGGAAAAAATCCTTCAAACTGACACTAAAACCTTCTGCTTGAAGACTTTCCATCAATAACGGCTGAACAGAGTTAAAAAATCCTAAAACATCTTTTGGGCCCTTCAAGAAAAAAAGTGAAGTCACCAGGTCGTTCACAACAGCTGTCATTAAATCCCTATCCACATCCAGGTTCAAAACCTCACTTTTTGCAATCAAATGCCTTTCTCCAGAGCAACCAAAAGAAGAGGGCAATGTCGCCTGCAAAATCTGTGATGCAGTCCATAGCGGGCCAATTTTAGATTTTACTACTGCAGGTCCAGCGAGCATGTTGACAAACATGGCCAGCTGCTGTGCTGCTTTTTTCCTGAGGAAATGATTACCAAAAAGAATTTTAAGTGACAACAGAGAATCAGTTGTGAGCTGAAGGTTGAAGTTGCCAGTGTGGGAACTGAGAAGCTGCTTTTCCACTGAGAAAAGTTCAACAACCTCGGCTCTAGCTTCAAGAGACTGCGGATAGAAGAGATGGATGCAATCCCCATCAAAATCGGCAGCAAGTGGACCACAAATAAGCGGATTGATCTTAACAGTATGGCCATCATGCACATACACTGACAAAGCTTGCAGTGAATGCTTGTGAGTAGTTGGAGGCCTATTGATGAAAGCAAGATCCCCATCCATTATTCTCCTGTGCACGATCTGACCAGGTTTCAGAAATGTATGACCCTTCGAACCTTCTCGAAGTGAGTATGTGGACGAGCCATCCCGATAAGTCAAGCAGAGTTTCTCGTCCACAAGTTTCTGCAGAAAATCTATGTTATGCACATTTACTCTCTCCTCAAAAGTTATCTTCTGAGCTATTTCATAAGGAAGCCCAATCTCTGATACTCCTTTAAAAGCATCTCCTGTTACAACAGAACGGGAAGAAAATCCAGATCCCTTTCTGATGAATAATGTCTTCATCTTTTCAAGCCAGGCTTTGGTTGATGAAGAATTTATTTCTTTGTGCACTCCAAACCGGGAATCAACATCCCTAGCAGCCTAGCAAATGAAATTATGTAGCTTAGTGGATAACTCATAGATATACGATAACAAAATTAATTCAAACTTCTTCAAATGTTCGATTCCATGCCACAACTAGAATTTATATCAGGATAAGAAAAACAAAATGCTGATAATTGGCACACCACAAAGAAAAGTAAGTGGACAAAACAAAATAGCAATGCCATCAATCAGAGGTGATAGATAGAACTAGGAATTTCTGCGGATGCTGCAACCAAGTATCAATCAATTTATCCAGATCTAATCCAAGACAGAGATATGATGCAATAGCCTTTCTCATTCACAGACAACAGAAAAGAATTATCTGCTCTCACGGTAGCAAGCATGCACATTAAAAAAGTACCTTTCCAGTGCCTCGAAATTGAAGATATTGTGAAACAGAAGCTTGCAACTCGTTAGCTTCTATCTCATGAGATTCAAAGTTTGGCATCCCTGACCTCGAATTTTTTATGACCTCTACTTGCCTCAACACTTTTTTGAGCAAAGTTATAGAATAATCCTGAATATCGAGAATATTTTTGCAATGAGCCAGAATGTTTGAGGACCAAAAATGTCAAAAGGATATAATATTCAACTTAGAATCTTACTTTAGACATAGTACTGACTCCATCAGATATGTCAGGGACACACAAACAGTTTGGAGGAACGGGTAAAAACCGGAGTACATATCCCTCCTGAGGGAAATATCCCCTTGATAGAAGGCTTTTTTTGGTCTCCTTAGGAAGCTTTTTCAATATTGACATCACCTGTAAATGTTAGTGAAATAACAGAATAAGTGCCATTGCACCGAAAGAATTTAATCAGGATATGGACATGAATCCCGTTTCCATCTGGAAAATCAACAAAAATTATTTGCAGCCGTCATTTTACACCATTGTCCGTAAAGTTACTGGGTGATGAAAAGCAAATAGTGACAGAACAGTTAAGTAACGTCATGCTGGAAATAACAATTTACACCATGAAAGAGTATGATAAAATAAATTAGTTTTAAAAAATGAACAGAGTTCCACAGAACCTCAGAAGGAAGCAGTGGCCTAGAGTATGTATGCCCATAACGAAATCCATGTTTTTCCAAGAAGTTCCAATATCCTTCTCTAAGTTTTGATTTTGGTGGTACTTTTAGCTCCAAATAGGAAGCCCCATCTGAAGTCTTAGTTTCATATACAGTGATTTGTGAAGTTTCCTGCAAAAAGTTCCACGTAATTTGCTTCAGGAAGCCCAACATGGCATAAATCACTAAAAATGCTGACCATTAAATTTTTTTTACATGCAAATCCAAAACTACAAGAGAAGAAATACTAAGCTCAAGTAAATCTCGCTTGTCTTTAAAACCCTCTGTTTGTGCTATCTCCCCATCAACACTCTTTTTTATTAACCGCAAGTTTCAGGCAACTATAATAGAATTTCAAAGACCATATGTAACGAAAAAGAAAAATGATAATAGACAAAGAAAAATCAGATGCTGGCAATCTCCAAATTCAGAGTATATACATGGTGGCAAACAAGTTTACCTCACAACATGACATCAGCATCCTTTCCATGGCACCAATATTCTTCACCTGAAACAAAAAGTGGTCATAAACCATCCAGAGACAAAAAAAGGGCGGAAAATAAAAACTAAGCACAAGTTCATCTACACCCCACAAACAAACAAAAAATTAGCTGATTTTAGAAAAATAAATAACAGAAAACATCACACAGTTAACTCTCATGAACTGTTTGATGTACACTTAAATATTAAATATAAAGATATCTTATCATAAATGAGAGCAAACAATACCAGCCTAGCCCTTTCACAGAAGGTAAGGATGTACGCCTCTTAACTAAAACTCCCCAATGCAATCTCCAAAATTCAGCTGTAGCCTTAAGTAATCTTAATACATACCGATAATCTATTTGATCTATTACTATTTTATCACGCTTTTAATAAATATTAGTATTATTATCATCATCTTAACAAAATCCAATACTATGCATTGCGCCATTTCGATCTATAATAAACCAGAATTTCTAAAAGCAACATATTTTTATCAGTAATGAAAGGACATGAAGTATGAAAATTGCACCAATTACTTGGAAAATCCTAAGTAAGAAAAATGGAAAACATTTAATGATCAATAGTGATAATCTAAATTCTTCGGAAAGCAGTATTAATTACAGATGAAAACAGTTCAAAAGTTGAAACATGCGATGAAGTGTATAATACCTTCCTAGTTTTCAACTTCAAACACTTCAAGCACAGCAAGCTCAACATCTTTTTCAGCTCAGTTATATGATCCGGATGGTAAATTGGAGTCGGGAACTCAATGTAGCCAAAATGACCTTAAAAGTCATAAGAAAATAATGATGTCAAGAAAAATCATGTTTTGTTTTTTTTTTTTTTTAAAAAAAAAGCTTATATTATACAGGATGGCAGTCCTTTCTTTTCTTGTTAGTTTCATGAAAAAAAAAACTACCAGATTTGCATACCTTCACATTGACCAGGCTCGCCAGTACCGCATGATTCGCATTTACCAGAGTCAAGGGGCAGTCCAAGAAATGGGTTTGATAATTGGCTAGCATGTGTTATGGGACAATCACTGATTGAAGATTTACACTGAGAAAGATATAGAGAAGCAATCAAATACACCTAATTTATGATTAAGTAAAAACAAAATAACCAGAAGCCACACAAATTCATACTTTGAACTTTTTTTTTTTTTACTTTAAATTGTTCAGAGATGAAATAAGAGATCAACATATCAGCATCCATTGCTTCTCAGATAAATACAACTCGGAAAACATTTTCTTACGATTTCCTGGAAAGTTGCCAAACCAAAACTTATCCCGCTTATCATGCCCTCTGGAACTGTAGCAACAGAAGAATTCTCCATTTCTTTCAGAACCTGGACGAAAGAATGAAGTTGTAATACATGCTTCAGAAAGGCAAGAGCAACAAGCATAAGAACAACGCTGAAAATGATAACTCAGCAATAATCAACTGAGCAGCACTTTTTTCTTTCCAGGTAAATAATAATCAACAAGTAAATACACATGCAATCACGTATAGAAAGAAAAGAACGAGTCCCTCCAGCGTTCAAATGCCAAATGTAATATAACTCATGACCCTCTCAAAAACGACCTTCACATTTAAAAACAAAAACACCCAAAAATTAGAAGAAAACCAGAAACCCTTGTCGGTAAACATGCCAGTGAGTTTCATCATTCACAAACCCAAATGTACAAGAAGAAAAACCCGCTTCGAAACACATTTCAGACCCATTGCCCAACACCCCCCCAAAAAAAAAGAATAGAAAACATTTAGTCGAAACAAAGACTTCACCGAGAAAAGGAGCGATATCAGCCAGCAGGTCCCTTCAATTCAAACCCAACTCAGTCCAGTCCAACATGCAGGGAAGGAACCCAGCCTCAAAGTTGACAACATCTCACCAGCAGCAGTGTCGTCTCTCCCTTTCTCTGTCACCGCGGCCGGGAAGACCGGAAGAGTTCCGTATTCACACACTTGTCACGCATTCCTATTGGTGCCCAACTGCCCAAGGCCCAAAACATAGCACAGATCGGCCTCGTCAGCAAACAATATTCAAATTTTGAACCAAAAAGAGGTTAGGGTTTTTCGTAATTCGATGAACCCTTCCAAAAGCGACAAACAATCCAATCGGTACACGAACGGTCCCACCCCGCCCTAATCGGGAAAATTTAATTATAATTGGTAGCCGAAGGGTTAGAAGTAAAATTATAATTAAACATAAATTATTTATACCTTATTTCTATTTAAATTTTTTTCATCCCCATACATCTTTTTAAAAATAAAAACGGATTTACCGCATTCTATACCCCCTTCTTTTCGATTTTTACAAAAAATACTCAATTCCAATTGATGACGTTATTATTCGTTTGATTGATGTCGTTATCAATTTGAATATATTTTGTCAAAAAAATGAAACATGAGTGGTATAAATTACAACAAAAAACGTTAATTTTTCCGTCATCTAACGACGTTGAGTATAAATTTCTAATTTTTGAAATAAAAAACGTATAATTTGCAATTATGAAAAAATAAAAAAGATATTTTTTTGCAAAAATCGAAAATAAATAGATATAAAATGTTAAAAATTCGAATAAAAACCAGAAATGGGTAACTGTTAAAATTAAACAGATCACAACACAAACGGATCATAATTCATGAAGTCCAGGTGCAGAAGGATTTAATCTACAAGCTTACAACACATTAAAATTAAACAGATCACAACACAAACGGATTCAGATTCCCAGATAATCACTTCCTTATTTTCAGATTCTCAAGGAGGTATAACTTACAAAGTAATGAAATAGAGATAGATGGGAGTGTGATCAGAAGGATTCCGCTAGTTTTCCGGAAAGTTCTCGAGGCCTGTGGAAGAGCAGCCTCGCCACGGTTCGATCTATCGGATTGGTTTCCGTTTCGACGTCACGATGCACTCGACAGCCGAACCTGCGCAATAATACGAGCCGTTAAAAAAAAAAACAAAAACATGAATAACATTGCAGCAAAAGAGTCTCGAAGTAACCAACCTTTCCACGTTGCTAGTGCTGCTGATGCTGACGGTATCGCTCGGATTTTGCCTCTGAATCGCGGTTTCGGCTAAGCGAAACAGACTGTCCCGGATACAGACTCTCATTCGAGTGTCGATCTGTGCGGTTGTTCAATGAACTATATAACTAACCTCAGAAAGCCACAAACTGAGTTCATAACTAACCTTAGAGATGGTATTTTGGAGCCGGTAGAGTAGTGACTCCTCCACGGAGCGCCTGTCGAAGACCGTGCTGCCGTGAGTTCTGGAATCGTCATCCTGCTCTGTGGGGGAAATCGGATCAGGGGCGCGGCGGAAACTGCTGCTCGCGTTCTTCCAGTCTGCCGCTGTGGTGGTTCCGCTTTTTTCGAAGCTGGAATTTTCAGAAACTGAAACCTGATGATCATGGAACTGCTGCTGCTGCTTCTGAATGGCGAGAATGGCTCTCATCTGTTGGCGCCTCCTTAACTTTTCGATCTTTTCTTTCGGAGTCATCCGGGGCGGCTTCCCAGAAGAAGACTCTTGCGAATTCTTGGAAGGGTTGTTCATCACAAGATTCATACGGGAGTCGTAAACAGGAGGCACCGAGACAGGATGGCGACTCATTATGTCCCCGTAGCGAGGAGGAGCTGCCGTCGGCATACCAGAGAAATGTATCGGTTGAGACGACATCTGTTGAGGCAGTGCCGAAGATGAAGACGGCTGCAGGTTGACTTCCGAAACCACAGACTGACTCATAACTTGCTGCAGCGAGGTTCTCGGAATTTTTGAGTCACGCAGCGAACCACCGACTTCATTCCCTCGATCAGATTTCTGACCTTTGCTTCTTCCTCCCTTTTGGCAGCTATCCTAAAAACATCAACAAGAGCAAGAAGTTTTCCCATAAACTGGAAGAAATCACATGCTAAATGTGTTTCGACTCAACAAAAAAAAAAAAAAACAAAAACTTGTTCAAAAACAGCAGGACAACTAGAGTTCATTCAAGAGATGAGATATGCCAAACTTACTTTATCCGGAGAATCGTTTCCAATATTCCGCGGCTTATGGGATCCTTGGAACCTTCCTTGAGTCACAAAAGTCTGAGAGAAGGTCACAAAAAGACCACAAATTAGAATGATTCGCATCAATGCATACTCGTATAGGATACCTGAACCATATCCCTTTCAAGTTAACAATTTTTTAGAGAAAAAAGGAGAACCACCCATATCGTATGTACAACTGCGGCCTTTTGTTCCTTTCACCTCCATAACATTGAGAAAGTATCTTGTGCTTGCCTGTACATGAAGCGGGTCCTGATATTTGATCCCGTTCTGTTTTGGATATCCGGAAGCAGAAGACTGGCTAAGATCCAGTAAATTGTGATCTTCTATCTCGGAATTTTCACTTGAGGTCCACAGAGATTTGAGTAGCACATCTGAGGAATCGCCAGGCAACGATGTTAATTCAGGAGGGATTCCGGTTACATCCTTCGAAGATGACCATAGCTCGTCAGCATATCGGGCGACTGCATCTTCGAGTAGTTGGTCATTGTCACTGCAGAAAGCGATACGAACTAGATAAGCATCATCACCGAATAAAAAAAACACAGCAAAAACTAGAACAAAAGAAAAGGATAATGGATTACCTAAACATCTTATCCAGATCATCGATGTTTCCAATATCTTCCCAACCATAGCCAGCAAAACCAGCACCTCCTCCATCTTCAGTACGCCTTTGGAGTTCGTCAGGATCTTTATTCAAATTAGATGTTTCCTCTGAAATGAGGACAAACATGTTTCGTTCATTATCTGTTAACAAACATATTGTGAGATAAGTGAAGTAATTAAATCACCTCCCAATGATTCTTGTTCTGTATCTTGGGAAAAAAAAAAAAAAAGATGGATCAGCAGCAGCATCAAGCCAATGAATGAATCGAGAAAGAATGATAATACTATAAGCATACCTAAATCATCCACAAACGCAGATTTATACATAGACTTCTTTTGTTGAGCTGAGCTAATATCTGAAATTTGTCGATTCGATTGATACTTAAACTGATCTTCAAACAGAACTGTATCCCCTCCCTCAATTTGACAAGGATATTGAACGACGCCATCATCACTTTGTCCAGCCACTCCCCAGATGATGCTAGTCAACTGGCACATGAATGAATATAAGAATACAGCCCCACGATGAATCGAATTCGAGAAGACAGACAACAACCCAGAAAACACTAGATCGAAGTTCTTCTGAGAAAAATCCAGAAACTGCAGGAAAGGCAAATCCGACAACGATAAGATAACACATACCTCCTCGTCGTTCCAATCGAACATTTTTAAGTGACGTAGAAAACCCTTAAATTTCCAAATCCAAAAAAGTAGCGCAACTTCAGCCAATACCACCAGGACAGTAACCAGATCATCGCCAACTCTTCCCCTATCAAACTTTCCCCCGCATCGATATCAACGGGACGGCACCGAGAATTTCTTCAATTACGGAGAGAAGCAAAGTGTAAGCCGGTATCTCGACAAGGCTAGTGGGAGATCGCGAAGACGGGCAGTGGGGCCATTTCTCACGTGAAGGATCAGTTTTGTGGCCGATAATTCACAGCTGGCGAGACTCGTCGTATCTAAATATGTGGCTGAGGATTCACGGATCAGTCTCTGCATTCTAATTGGCTAAGAATGTAGCCATTAATTACATAAATACCCTCACTTTCCAAACAATTCTCCACTAGATTTGAGGACGCATATGTAATTTCCTATTAAAATTGAGCATAGAAAATTCCGTGGATGGCGTTGAGCCA
>KE529623.1:0-11045 GCA_000441915.1 Genlisea aurea | reverse complement strand
ATTCTGGCAAGTGAACTCTCCCAACAGTGGAATCCTGATTCAAGCTCCCAACATCAGAAAAAAAAAAAAAAACAGAACAGAAAAATGGCTGAACTACTACGAAGAAGACCTGAGCTGTTGAAAGAGTCCAGGAACTGGAGATGAGTTCGTCAATGGCGTGTTGAGGACAACGAGCTTCGCGATTTTGCTTTGATTTTTCAAAGCCCACGTGAGTCCATACGATCCCACCAGGAATCCCTGCAGAGACAACAAATAGTAATGGATTTTGCTTTCCAAGAAATGAGACGACACAGCCTATACATTTCCAAACCTGAACCACAAGGAAAAAAGGAGATTGGATTCCGAGAGATTCCAGTAACGTGTCCAACGCTTGATGATATTCCTTCTCTGCTCAGTTCATATGTTAGATCATCGCGACACCTCTACCAACATCAAGCCTGAAGAATGAAACCTGTGTAATCAAAGCCATATCCTGGCTGTGGCTTGTCGCTGAACCCAAATCCGATCCAGTCCGGAGCGAAGCAGTGAAACCCCATATCCGCTAGCTATTGATAGAAGCAGTGAAAAAGAAGAAGACCTCATGCATTCATCAGCATACACTATACAGACATTAGCTTGGCAGCACCTGAGATATGACGAGCCGATAGCTGAATGACTGCGTTGGAGCTCCGTGAAGAAACAAAATAGTTCCACGTCTGCTATCGGAAGATCCTGAGATGGTGAAATTTCAGATTTCAAGTAGAAAGCAGTTGAGGGATACAGATACCTGTTTCTCGGACAAACCACTGAAAGCCTCCGCTGTTGATGTAAGAGCCGTACTCCCTTCCCTTTCCTTCTATCCTCTGAAAACGATGATACAGTATAGGATGAAGTAATAACCTCGAAGCAGGAACCAGGCCATCGGAAATCAACACATTCCTTTGAAATTGCAGCAGCGAACTTACGTAGAGCATTTGGCCGACATTTCCGTCCTCCGCCGGGACCTCTGGGAGCTGAATGGCGCTGCGACTGGATGGATTGTCGGTGACGAAGCCGAACGGATTGAAACTAGGTTTATCATCCTCCTCCGAAGCTCCGGCGATGATGATTGTACGGTGAGTATTTTTCCGCGGGAAATATCTATTTGGAGAGAGAGAGGAAATAGCAGCAACTGCAGGAGAAGAAAAAAGTAAAGAGAAAGGCATCGGAGGCGGAGGACGGCAGCGCCGGCTGAGGTGAGTGGACGGAGTTCGATCACCACTAACTGAATATTCATTCATCAATCATCCGCCACATGTTCAATTTTCAAACTGTGGTTTGGTTATTTTTGTAAATTATTTGATTTCCGAGGACCAAAATGTAAACTGGATAATATACGGCAACAACCAGACGGCAACCATTCATCGTGAAATGACCGGCCCCGCCTTCTCCTCAGCAGAAGATAAATGTTCATTGTTGAACTCCTGCGTCGAAATTGCTGTAAGAATACTTTAATTTCGTCTCTGATTCACCTAGTTTTTTTTTTCCTATTGTTGCCATTGGAGAACTCTTTCTTTTCGGTGCTGAATGTTCGCAGAAATTTCTCTATTTCCTGATTTTTTTCTGTTCGATTGAAATAAATTTCATAGGATGTGTAAACTTAGTGTTTTGCTTTTGCCGATCGCCATCTTGTGTTTGGTGAGGAGCATTTTTGTTTGTATTTGATGCTAGGTAGAAGGTTCTGATAAGAGTGAGGAGCTGCCTAATGATGAACTCGAGGACGAAGATATTAGCCAAAGCGTCAAAGTTGAAACTAGTGACCTGCAGAATGCACTTCGGCAGGTGCTTGGAATCGAAAGATTCGGTCCTCAGTTCGAAGAGGAGCACGAGTTAAGGAAACAAGACGTGGACCTTGAAAATGCCGGCGAAGAGTTACCAGAACGTGATGAGCGCATCTCGGAGATTCATTGCAACGATTTGGATGGTGATGGAAGTCCAGCAGATGCTGATACTGCAACAGATGTTGCGAGATCTCGTCTTGCACCCATCGAGGGAATGGAATTTGAATCATACGACGATGCTTACAATTATTACAACCGTTATGCCGAGGAGCTTGGATTTGGTATCAGGGTAAAGTCATCGTGGACTAAGCGCAGCAGCAAAGAGAAGCGAGGTGCGGTGCTCTGTTGCAACTGTGAAGGTTTCAAAACGACGAAAGAAGCAGCAGGCATCCCGAGAAAGGAAACGAGGACTGGATGTCTTGCCATGGTTCGGCTGCGACTAGTGCAGCAGTCGAATAGATGGAGGTTGGATGAGGTTAAACTGGACCATAACCATTTACTCGATCATCGAAGAGCTCAAAGTTCCTGGTCTCATAAGAAGATCAAATCGTCTGCCAAAAGGAAGACGGAATCCGCCATGGACGTAGAGATACAAACTATAAAGTTATACCGAACACCAGCCGTCAATGCTGTCGATTCTTTCAAGCGATTAAATTTCAGAAATGGTGATGTCAGAGCTCTGCTTGATTATTTTACAAGGGCGAAGATGGGGGATCCAAGCTTCTTCTATATCATGGATTTCAATGATGAAGGTTGCGTCAGGAATATCTTTTGGATCGATTCTAGATCACGAGCTGCATACGGTTATTTCGACGATGTGATACAGATTCACGTGAAGTGCCTATCCAATGAGAACGGTATGATCCTATCGTCGTTCAGCTGTCTGAATCACCGTGGACAGATTGTGTTGCTTGGTTCCGGTTTTCTCGCTGATGAGTCCACAGAGACATATCTCTGGGTTCTGAGAGCTTGGCTTACTTGCATGTCGGGAAGAACTCCGCGAACCGTAGTTACGGATCAGTGCAAAGCACTGCAGTTGGCAGTTTCTGAAGTCTTCCCCCGGGCTCATCATCGGTTTTTCTTATCTCTCGTTATGCAGAGGTTGCAGAAGGGTTCACTAGTCGAAGTTACGGAGTCCGAAGTATTTGAATCAGTCCTGAACCGAGCGGTTTACGACTCGGTCAGAGTCGAAGAATTTGAGACGGCCTGGGAGGAGATGATTCGCCACTTTCGTCTCGAGGATTGCGAGTTGCTTCAGGCATTGTATGAAGACAGGGAAAAATGGGTTCCTGCATACGTGAAGGACGCCGTTTTATTCGGAATTTGCAGTGATAATCCCTTGCTGTTCAATGGGTACCTTCACGAAGACATGACTTTGGATGAATTCTTCAACGTCTATGAGCTATTTCAACAGGAGCGGATTCAAAAGGAAGAGAATCCGATTGAATACGCGCCAAGTTTGAGAACGAGTTTCGGATACGAAATCCAGGCTTCTGAACTGTATTCCAAAGAAATCTTCCTGAAATTCCAACAAGAGTTGGTGCTGATGTCTTCCGGTTCATTAACAGCAACGCAGGTGCATTCAAACGGTCCCGTCATCACGTACGCAGTGAACGAGAGATCCGGGAATGAAGATACGACGGAATCCAAGAGCTTCGAAGTCGCGTATGATAAAGTGAGCTCGGAGGTTCGGTGTATCTGCAGTTGCTTCAACTTCAGAGGCTACCTCTGCGCACATGCCCTGACCGTTCTCGACTACAATGGGGTCGAATCGATACCCGATCAGTATATCTTGACTAGGTGGAGGAAGAATGCGAAACGGCCGTTATTACATGCTTCGAAGCTCGTTTCATCCAACGGCATCGACAGTAGCAATGCCATCCAGAGATACGATCACATGTACAGACAGGCCATGCTCGTTGTTGCTGGAGGATTGGCTTCGAGAGAGCATCACATGGTGGCTTCCCAATCTCTGAACGAGTCTCTAGATAAGCTGCATTCTATCGATTGATTCATCCCGGGGCATCATAAGAAAAGTAAGCATATCCATTTACTGATTCAGTTGGATCCAGGATCAAGAACAGGTAACCTACAATGTAAACTGATGGACTTATCTGTCTGTCTGGTACCAGGTTGAAAGAAGTGGAAGATGACAACCAAGCAGGAGCTTTGAGGACCGATCCCGTAGTATGCGCAATCGGGCTTCGCCAAATTGTACTGCAGGCACTTGGAGAAGTGCTTTACGCTGACCTGAACGGTCATGGCATCTCCTCTCCTCACGGACATTTCGCTCCTCTTCTGAGCGTTTACTCCGAGGTATTCCTCCGGCGGATTGGCTCGGTCTCCGAGAATCATCAGCTTCCTGAACTCTGCGCCCAGGCTGACCAGAGGATTGCAGATCTGGAGGTGCAGATCTCCGTATTTAGCCACGGTGACTCCGATCACGTCCCCTAGGTTTTTCAGCCTGTCGACGAAACTCTGCAGCGGATTCAGCTCGGGGACTCTGAGCAGAGTCGTCGGCATCTCCTGCGCGCTCTCCAGCGCGAGATGGAGTTCGCGGACGTCTGCTCGAGAGAGAGGCTTCGACACAGGCACGTCGTGGACGACGGCGGATCTGTGTCCCTTGGCCTCGAACGTGAGGAACGGCGAAGGCTGAGTGGAATTCGGCGGCAGCTTCTTGACGAGCTTGACCTGGAAGCCGGCGGCGGCGGCGGCGGGGTCTCTGGAGATGGAGAGGATGGAGCGGAAGGCGCGATGGAGGAGGACGAGGTCGACGGAGAAGGCGATCCGGTCTTCGTTCTGACTGGAGATGCGGTAGTCGTGGAAGAGCGACTGCTGGCGGAATTGCGCGACGGAATGGAGACCGTCGGCGGCGAGGAGGTTGTGGAGGAAGAAGATGTGGTCCGGAGTGAGGTACAGATGAGGAGCCCGTCCGATTCTCTCCAGAACCGGCAGGATTCTCTTCTCAAGCAGATGGATCCCGTTGTCCGTCAGAAACGCCTTGAACTTCATTTCTCCTCCCCCGCCATTGATGGGGATCCAGCTTTTGAAATCATTTCTGGGCCGCATCCCTAATTTCCGGCCCAAACATATTAATCGATTTTTTTTTTACAATTTATAACACATTTGTTTCTCAATTTATACCACAATTGTTTAAAATATGCAATTTTAAAAAAAAATCATTTTATTTCAAAATTCTCAATCTATAAATTTAAAAAAAAAAAGAAAAAGGGCACGCACGTGCCGCGTTGGTAAATCTGAAGTATGGCACATGCAATTGCTAGGCTGGATGATAATATTAATCGACGACAAGCTTACCTTGTCTCTGCCTCAACTCACGTTTTTCCTTTATCATTGTACTGTTAAGATATTATGGGCATAAGATTAATATATATACGCGCGCACACACACACACACACACACACACATATATATATATATACACGTAATAACGTATGTATTAAATAATTGTGAAGTAGTGCATGGAATATAGACTGGAATTATTATTATTATTATTATTATTAGTGTCGCTGAACGTACCTTTTTTCTGTCTTTCTTTTTTTTGTTTATGTATGAATGAGAAAATAAAATTGTATATGTAGAATAAAGTAGAGATGAAATATTGTGGGAATAGGGAAAATGGAAAAGAGAATAAAATTTTATAATTTTTACGAGTATACCCGACCCACTACTATACTATTCCCTACCACGCTCTGCTAAAAAGGCTGTGTTGTGTTTGTTTGAACACATTGTTTCAAATTTATATATAGAGTGGTCCTCAAACTCAATTTTTTCCTCCCTCACCCACACCCAATTATTTCTCTTCCTCTTTCTCTTTTTTTTATTTTTTATTTTTTTGTAAAACCAGTAGCAGGAGAAGGACGACGACGATGGCGGATTTCGAATCCATGGTCATGCTTTTCCACAGCTTTCTTGAACTTCATTTCTTGATTCTCCGATTCAGAAGCTCAAGAAAGCTGTGGGAAGACATGCCGTTTTCATGGATTTCTTCTTCCTTCATTTGCCTGCCTGTTTCGGTGAAACGCCGCGGTAATTTTTTTTTTTACTGTTTTAACTGACCTGCCTGGAATCTGTTTTTACTGTTTCATCGCAGTTATTATTATTATTATTATCGTGGGTGGTGTGATGATCAGATCTAGTGGCCTTGTGTTTAAATTTCACGAAATCATTTATTATTATTATTATTATTATTACTGTCAATTTATATTCTATGGAGTCGTCTAGAGAATAATATTTATATATATATATACATAATATAAAAAGAAATGAAATCATCAATACATGTGGAGGATGTGGATTTTGCATTTGAACTTCCAAATTGTGACGTCACACTGTAAAAAAAAAAAAAGTGATAAAGTAACTTTTGTAAGAGAAAAACGAGTACTGAAGTACATTATCTTATTACAATAACAACCCGTCATTTTAGTTGTCGTTCATAAATATTAAATATATATATATATATAATAATGGATAAAAATACATTATATATTTTGTACCCCGTGGTGATTATTTGTACGTCTAATAAATACTATGCAGATGATAAAAGTGAAATAAATTAGCACACGATCTTCCACCTAATTCTGGCATTTTATAAAGGGAACCAACCACGTGTCAAGACAAAAATCATAATAATATCTATTATTGGCCTTTTAAGATTCTGTTTTAACATTTACTGTAGTCCATGCATGAGTTTTACTGTTTGTCATTTGTTATGACGATTTTTTTTTTTTTTACTATTTTTTGTAATAAATGTTTATTTGCAATAAATTTTAGGTGATTGTAAATTTCGACATATTAAAAATAATTATTGTAAAACGTCAAACACTTATAGTATAAATTATTTATTTTAAACAAATATGATTGATACGATTTGTAACTTTATAAAAAATAAAAATAAAAATTATGGGTTTATTGCAATTTTCGACACGTTTGTTTCGTAATGTTGCAAATTTTACCACACTTGTTTAAAAATAGCAATTTATAACATACGTGTTTTATCGTTTGTAATTTATGGCGTATATGTTATAAAAATATTGCAATTTATACCATTGGTTTGTATGACATATATGTTTTACAAAATTGTAAATTTGGACAAACCGGAAAAAAAAAATATTATGGTATAAATTATAAAATTTGAAACGAGTACGGTATAAATTGATATTTCTAAATAAGTATGATAAAATTTATAATATTACGAAACATACGTGTCAAAAATTACAAAAAAACCCAAAAAAATTATAGTATAAAATGTAAAAAAAAAATCCTATTTTTTTCATATAAAAGTTATCATTTATTTATTAAAATCAGACAATTCAATATTAATTAAATAAATTTTTTTTTTTTTAGCGGGGGGTAAAACGTAAATAAAATAAAATAAAAAGGCTGAAATGAAAGATGACTTTTCAAATGTCTGAGGTTGCATGTTTTTCACTTTGGGGGCAACGGGCAGCTGTACGTACAGTCTCCATCTCCCTTTGGGAAAAATAAAAAGAGAGGCTCCACCACTCACGTTCGGCCACGTGGATACTACACCGCACGTGCGAAACTTTAATTGGCATTATTAATTATTTAATAATAATAATAATAATAATAATAATAAAATAAAAAAGATTGCGATCCGAATTTACCCCCAATCCGACTGGGGTTTTCGTATGAATGTCTTGTCAGTCGGTCGGTCCCAAAGCGAAGAAGTTTCACTACACGCACGGCACGGCACGGCGAGGGCACGCCACCGGAGGAGTTTGCAGAGAATCTCACAGAGAGAGATTCCATTCCTTTTTTTCCGTTCCGCCAATTTCGCTGAAACATGAATCCCTACAGGATGCATTACCCTGTTTTCGATCTGGATGACTATTCGGATCCCTATTTCGTCGAATCACTTTCCGGATCGCGATCTTTGGCGTTCGGTAGAGGGAATTGGGGACTGCTGGAGGAGGAGGATGAGGAGGAGAACTTACTGAGGCTCTCCAATTCGATTTTGAAAAATGTTGGGAGAGATAGTAGTCCCCCGAAATCTCGGCACGATGGAACTTCGCCTCTTCCGCTTGGAATGGACTGGAGTCCCCCTCCTCTTAACTGGGTATATCTTTTTTTGGAATTTCAATATGGACTATTGATTGTGGTTAATTGAGCAAGCATTTTCGTGTAATGTGGAACTTAACGAGTATCCGTGTGCCTTCTTCATAGGATGGGCCAAAAACTGTCTGGCCTCATGATTTCCACTCAGGATGGAGTTACTGCGCCACGATCCCTTCTTGGAGCATCTTATTTGGACCAGGGGGATCAAAGCCTGTTGTGGTAAGGACTAAGGGAGCTTTGCTTTTACTAGTTTTTTTTTTTTTTCTGAACATGAAGCTATTGTTCTTGTTGAATGGATAATCTTGTAGGGGGGCAAAGAATGATAGTTTATTATGGCGTATAGATTGATTTGCTATCCTATATGGTTAGGTAGTCTCACTCAATGCACCCTTTTGTAATTGATCCTTCTTCTTCCATCCCGATGAAAATTGAAGCCATAGCCAAGGATTTCTGTGTTCAGGTTTCCTGAGCTTTCTGTTTCATTGGGTCAGATCAGACCCCTACTATTAAATACCAGTGTATCGTGCATTGCCCCCCCACCCTGGAACTGAACAACACTGAGCATCTGTTTTTAACGTTAATGCTTTGACAGTTTTACAGGGTGCAAGTAGGTTTACAGTCACCCCAGGGGGTTACAACCACACATGAAACACCTCGAAGATTTAGCGATTTCTTGAAACTTTCTTCTGAAGTGAGCTGTCTCTATTCATCTTTTTTTTTTTTTTTTCTAATATCTGAATCTGATATTTTTTGAGCTGAAATCAAATCTTTGATTATTGTCTCGATTGTATTCAATATCCGTAAAAATGTCGTAGGCCCTCACTTTATTGCCCTTAGAAAAAAAAAAGAATCTCTGTTTCAGGTACTTGACCTTAGAGACACATTAAAGGTTCGTTTGTTCTATCATAGTTTGGCTGGATTATAGCGAAATCGATATGCGGGGGTCAGTTTAGGTTTAAGATTTTTATTTTATTTTTTTTTTTTGTTTGCAAATTTTTTGTTCCTATGTAAATTGGGTGTTTCAAGTGTTTTTTAGATATATTTGAAGTGTTTTCTAGTGTTTGGTTATTGTACATTGACGGGTTCGAAGTGGTTTCAAGCCCTTTGAACCATAAACTCAGTAAAAAAGGGGTTAGATTAGTCCACAACTTTGTCTTTTTGAGGGAGTTGGATCTGACATAATTTATTTCTTGCAGCTCAAACAGTCATTTCGCCATAAGAAGTTGCCGCCAGCCCCTCAAAAGAGTTATATGCGAATGAAAAATGGTCTGCACATCGAAGAAGTGAGTTTACTTCTTCTTTGAATCGCCAAATCAGTTCGATTGCATTTTAAGTATAAAACATGCCAAGGAATGAGAAAAACAGAAACATCGAAGTTATTGTTTTGTTGTGTACAGTTATGGAATCCTTCAGATTTGTATCAGGGTTGTAGAAATCTCAGTTCCTAATTTTTTATTTTTTTTTTTGTTTTCTATTTCATCTCCAGCGTAGGAGTGCTCTAGAAGAATGGATCTTTAAACTCCTTTCGGACATCGATCTATCGAGAAGCGCCGCCGTGGCATGCTTTCTCGAATTGGAAGCTGCTGCAAGACTGTGTACGTCTCCCGTTTTTTTTCTTTTAACATCACAACGAAGAATTTATCATTAAAGGAATTTCTCCCGTCTTTCAGCGTTCCGAGAGCAAAGCCACGCTTCGCCGGATGCAGATTTAGTTTCGAATTCCGATAACGTTGCGACACCCCTGAGTGAGACCGCCGCAGTCGATCCTCCGTCTGTAAACGAATCCCGTTCCGGAAGTGCTCTTGCAGAAACGATCTGTAGCGAGAATGAACGGGATTTGATAGTAAAATGCCTCGACTTGGAGTCGAAGCTGAAAGCCGAAGAGGTTCCGATTTTCTGGTTCCCCGTTTCTTTTTTTCCATTCGAACTGCTGTGTGAATTTATATACAAATACGTTCACAGGAAACCAAAACGAGAGTGATGAAACAGAACGAAGCACTGGTGAAGCAGCTTCAGGATCTGCAGATTATCTCATGAGAATGCCAAAACGGACATCAAGCTTCTCACCGAGGAGATCGAAACGCTCAAAAGGTCGTCTTTTTAATCATCATACAACATCAACATGATGACGGACGGACAACTTTTTATACCAAGACCATAATTCTTTACACCTTTTTTTAAGATTAACATAAAGGAAACAACAGATGAGCTAACTAACTAACTGGCGGTGTATTCCCGAGGCTCAACGAGAACGTATAGCGGCGTCCCATTCAACATCCTTCTTTCCTACAAAAAAAAAAAAACCCAAATCGAAACCCTAAATCGAGAAGTGGGATTTCATCTGGTACCTTAATCTCAGGCAATCCAATGACGCATGCGCATTCGATAACCTCAGCGCCAACTCTTTCTGCAGAAAAAAGAAAAAAATAATGCATTTATTTATTACTGAGTACATGGAACTAAAAGAGGAATAAGTTGATGATGATGACCGAAAAGCTTTATGGCTGCAGACAAAGTGCCTCCTGTGGCCACTAAGTCATCTACAATGACGACGCTTTCCCCTTGTCCTACACTCCCGACGTGCATTTCAAGACAGTCCTCGCCGTATTCGAGCTCGTAAGCTTCCGAAATGACCTTCCCTGGAAGCTTACCAGGTTTACGAAGAGGAATGAATTTCGCGCCGATGGCTAACGCAATCGGAGCAGCGAATATGAACCCTCTTGCTTCGACTCCTTCAAAAAAAAAAAAAACAAATATTTTATTCTCTCGACTGGTTTAACCATACGGGGGGGTTTTGTTTTTGTTTTTTTTTTAATACAATCAATTACCGGCGACGACGGAGATGCCCATTTCTCTGTATCTGTCGGCGAAGATGTCGATGGTGTGTTTATAGACGAGGTGATTAGCGACGAGGGTAGTGATGTCCTGAAACATGATCCCTGCTGCATCCAAACGTTAAAGAAACGAAATCGAAATCGAAAAATCGGAGGAAAAGGGAAACGGAGGACCTGGTTTCGGGAAGTCGGGGATGACTCTGATGGAATCGGAAATGGCGTTGAGTCGTGGGTCGTCGTCGTCGTCGTTCTCCGCTCGGAACATGGCGAAATGATTGATTTATTAATGTTTTTTTTTTTTTTTTTTTTTTTT
>KE529615.1:0-12603 GCA_000441915.1 Genlisea aurea | reverse complement strand
GGAAATATCTGCTGGGAAGTAAAAAAAAAAAAAAAAGTGGGGTTGTCGAATAGTGGTTTACTTTTTGTTGTTCAATTGAGAAGAAATGTATATTTATGAAATTCAGGCGCAAGGAATTCAAGAATGTTCTGGAAGAAAAAAAACAAGTAAATATTTTGCAAAGGATGCTCAGTCTCAGAAGGATGAGGCTGAGGATCAAGAAGTTTCTGCAAAAAGCAAGACCCGAAGAAATTCAAGTGATTTAGGTAGTGACGTGAAGCCACCACCTCGAAAACGAATGCTAAAGATCGAGAATGATGATGAAGATGAAGATTATGCTACACCTATTTCAAAGAAAGGCCAGAACAAAAAGTTGAAAAGTAGTTCTGGTAAAGGAGTCTCTCAAAATGGTGCAGATAAAAGTGACGAAGAAGACAATGGAGGAAAGACTAAATCTGATTCAAAATCTGCTAGTAGGGGCAGGGGACGTGGGTTAAAAGGCTCTTCTGTTCCGCCTAGCACTGGAAAAGAATTGGATGACAACAAATGTGATGGGGACTACATGGATGATGAGGATGATAAATCTGCCAAACCTGTGGGACGAGGCCGTGGAGGGAGAGGTCCATCAGCAGGTGGAAGGGGAAGAGGTGGTGGAGGAAGGGGTGGGTTTATGAACTTTGGTGAGAGGAAAGACCCTCCTCACAAAGGGGAAAAGGTAGAAAAACATTGCATGGTCCGCTTATACTCGAAAAAAGTATGTAAATGACGTAATTGATTTGTTTTTCAGGAAGTTCCTGAAGGAGCTCCAAACTGCTTAGATGGTTTGACTTTTGTGATCAGTGGAACCCTTGACAGGTATTCTTACTTTCTTATAAGAAAGTTGGCAGCATGATTCATTAACCATCAGTAAATTTGTTTTGGCTGTTTAGAATGACTTTTAACTGTCGTCATGTTTTTAAATTTCCGTGATTTTCTTTTTCCAGTTTAGAAAGGGAAGAAGCCGAGGATTTGATTAAACGCCATGGAGGCCGTGTTACTGGATCTATCAGCAAAAAGACGGTGATCTTATTAAATAGTTATCTTTCCATTCTTTATGATGATGCATCTTATTATTCCTTATACTATGGATGTCAATGCAGAATTATCTCCTTTGTGATGAAGATATTGGGGGACGGAAGTCTTCTAAAGCTAAGGAACTTGGGTATTCCCCTCATCAAGATGCGTCTTGATTGGTGTTCATATACTTTGAATTTCACAATATTGATAACTTAAAACATGCCTTTGCAGCACTGCTTTTCTTACAGAGGATGGGTTGTTTGACATTATTCGAGCATCAAATTCTTCAAAAGCTTCTGTTCAAGGTTCAAAAAAGCCAGTGGATAGTATCGTGATATCTTCACCTAAGGAGAGCCTTCAAAAGCCTGTTAAAACCAGTATGTTCTCATCAACATTCTTGATTCTTCCTGTGCAACTGTCTGAAACCTCCAGAGTACACACCATCATTTTTCTCGATATGCATTTTTTTCCCCAAAATAATAATAAAAAAAACACTGGATTTTTTTTAGGGTTGTGGATGCTCTATGAACTTCCTTACCTGCATGCTACTGTGGTGAAAAAGATGTAGTGGCTCATTGCACTTTGAGCTTCATTTTTATGGAAAAATAATGAAGATTGAAAGTCAGAATAACTTACTTGAATATGAACATATCGTCGCAAATCATATTTCTTTGTTGCTTGGGCATTAAGTCCTTTTCCTTCACTATTTCTATCATAACCTGTGTATATCTTTGCAGGCTTAGACGAGAAAAGAAAACCTTCTGTTGCACCATCTTCAAATAAAAAAAGTGGCCCTGCCGTACAGAGTTGGCTGCCTTGGACTGAAAAATATAAGCCAAAGGTTCTAAATGACATTGTTGGAAACCAGTCTTTGGTATGTGCTCACTATGTCTTTAAAGCCCCTATTTGGCCTAAAATTTTGGAGCATCTGCTACCTATAAGGGCTTTATTCTTATGAAGTGAAGCTAAATGCAGGTGAAGCAGCTCCATGATTGGTTGAAAAGCTGGGATGAACAGTTTCTCAACACTGGGAAAAAGGGGAAAGGGAAGCAGCAAAATCCAGGTGCAAAGAAATCAGTTCTGCTTAGTGGAACTCCTGGAATTGGAAAGACTACTTCTGCAAAGTTGGTCAGTCAGATGCTTGGTTTTCAGGCAATTGAGGTTTGTCATAATTCCTTTCCAAATTTGTTGTATTTACTGCTATTCAAGCTCTATTTTTTTTTGTCATGCCTTGTGCCTGCAAAACTCAATTCGTTTTCTCTAGGTCAATGCTAGTGACAGTCGCGGGAAGGCTGATGCTAAAATTGGGAAAGGAATTGGTGGAAGTACTTCTAATTCCATTAAAGAGCTAGTTAGCAATGAAGCCTTGAGTCTCAACATGGAACGGTTGGCATGTGCATGACCTCATGTTTATGATATTCCTTATTGATACACTTATCGATTTGGTTCAACTTTTCAGTTCTGATCATCCAAAAACAGTTCTGATAATGGATGAGGTTGATGGCATGTCTGGTGGCGATAGAGGAGGAGTAGCTGATCTTATTGCTAGCATCAAAATTTCAAAGATCCCGATCATATGCATTTGTAATGATCGCTATAGTCAGAAGCTTAAGAGCCTTGTAAATTACTGCTTACTACTTAACTACCGGAAGCCAACAAAGCAGCAGGTTAATCTTATCTTCATTTACTTGTTATGTGGGTTTTAAAAGCAACTTTATCTGGCCCTTGTATTTGAATTTGTGTTAGAGTATTATAGTTGAAATATTATTTCCCTTTTTTTTTCGTATCTGAACTTGACATTCTATTATCTGGAGTCTGATTTTTGCTGTAATAATTCTGATAGATTGCTAAAAGGCTATCACAAATATCCAGTGCTGAGGGCCTTCAAGTTAATGAGGTACGATATTTTATCATATTCTTGTGCTTGATTACTTTTCTTTCTTTTCCGCCAGATCCGTTTTTAATATTTGTATAATAGAATTAACTGCAGAGTCTTGTAGTGACATATCTGAATAACAATCCATTTTTTAATATAGATTGCTCTCGAGGAACTTGCAGAAAGAGTGAATGGAGATATCCGTATGGCCCTCAACCATTTGCAGTATCTGAGTCTCTCAATGTCAGTGATCAAATTTGATGACATCAAACACCGCCTTCAAAGCAGTTCAAAGGATGAAGACATTTCCCCCTTCACAGCTGTAGATAAGTATGAGACTTTCAATTTTTCGCTGATAAGAGCAATTGAATGCTACCCCCAATACCGACTTTCTTTTTTTCGCAGTGTTTCATTTGATGCAATTATTCTTGAAAATAAACGTATGGAATATACAGTTTTTGATATACATCCCCAGGCGAATTTATTTTAAAATTGAAATGTGTTTGTTGCTTAAAGTTGACAAGTAATGCATGCAGGCTCTTTGGCTACAACAGTGGGAAGTTGCGAATGGATGAAAGAATTGACCTAAGCATGAGTGATCCTGATCTTGTTCCTCTTCTTATCCAGGTATTTCATAGCTCGACAAATAAAGCTTGAACACATTTTCCCATGTTGATTCTCTCTTTCTGCCATGTGCTAGCATTTTTTAGCTCATTCTATATGGCTGATATCTTGGATGAGAGAAAATACATTAAAATCTAATCTATTATTTCAGGAATCATAGAATGTGTTTTATTTTTTCAGGAGAACTACATCAATTATAGGCCCAGCATAGCTGTTAAAGATGATAATGGGTTGAAGAGAATGGAGCTTCTTGCTCGGGCTGCTGAGTCTATTGGTGATGGTGATATTGTGAATGTTCAGATCCGAAGATACCAACGGTGGCAACTTTCTCAGATTGGTTCCCTTTCGTCCTCTATCATTCCGTAAGTTTTTTATTCGGTTTTGAAACTAGCTATTGGATTCTAACAGCAATGATGATGACTTTGCATTTGCTTGTGAGTTCTCAGGGCAGCTTTCTTGCATGGACAACGAGAAACACTTGAGGAGGTGGAGCTATGTCCCCTTCAGTAAAATAGTTGAAATTTTTCATTAGTTGAGCATTCCTGTTACTCTCTATTCAGGGAGAGCGTAACTTCAATCGATTTGGTGGATGGTTGGGAAAGAACTCCACGATGGGAAAAAATTACAGACTTCTGGAGGATCTTCATGTTCATCTTCTTGCGTCTCGTGAGTCGCATCTGGGAAGGTACTGAGTATATCTTACTGAGTTTCACTGTGGGATTGCTCCCTTAACGTGTCCGGTGCATTCACCTGACAGAGTGCCGTTACGACTTGATTGTCTGTGTCTTCTTTTAAAGCACTTGACTGATCCTTTGAGGTTACTGGATAAGGTTTGCTGCATTTCTGCCTATTTTCCTCTTTGTTTTCTTGTATTAATGGGATTGCAATTGGCAGGATGAATCCGTTCGGAGAGTCGTGGAGTTCATGGATTTATACTCCATCAGCATGTCGGACTTGGATACAATCATGGAGTTGTCTAGATTTAAGGTAAAAAAAAACAATGTGATCTGAGGGAGCATCATCAGCATTTGATATTATTATTTATTTCTAACGTAAAAAAGGGGCATCCTGATCCGCTGTCCGGCATTGCGCCTGCTGTGAAAGCTGCTCTGACTAGAACATACAATAAGGGGAGCTCATCGCGTGCCATCCGAGCAGCGGATTTAGTGACACTTCCTCCCGGAATGAAGAAGGCACCTTCGAAACGTGTTGCAGCAATGCTGCTGGATACGGTTGATGAGAATCCGGAAAAGCCATCAGATGTTGAAAGAGATGAAGAAACAGAGTCTTCTGATTCAGAGGAGAAAGGTGAGTAGTACCCACCACTTAACTTTTGTTTTATGCAGCAATGAAGGAAGGAATTGTTGAGTTGACCTTTTTGTTGGTTGTGATAACAGAGAAGCTTGAAAGGGAGTTGCTGAGTCTGAAGTCAAAGGGTAAGTAAGTGGGTTTATTGTTGTTTATGGTGGGTTGGTTTAGGGTTGAATTTTGGAGCGCAGGGATGAATGTGGAAATGGCGTCGGGAAGTGAGAGTGGGAAGAAGAGTAATTCTAGCCGTGGTAAGAAAAAATCAACCACAACTCCTCCTCCTGCTTCTGCTAAGAGAAAGAAATAAATGTTCCCTAACTAATATTTTTGGGGTTGGACTTGAATAACAACATATAAATGGATTTGATTTGGCCGCCGCAAAATGCAATTATTGCGTTTAAATTAAAATTATTTCCAAAGTATAATTAATTAATTAATTTACGCCAATAGGCGGCAATAGGAGGAAGGAGGATTTGCTTCTTATGGTGCGCCTTAGCCGCACGGGATTCCGTCCGTCCGTCCGTCCGTCCACACGCAACAAAAGAAAAAGGGGGAAGGGGAATAATTAATTAAATTAATTGACTTGCCTCTCTCCTAGTAATAACCGTCGTTCGATTCGATGGACCGCGGCGGCGCTCGTTTGCGGCGATCTTACCGCGACCGCCGATCTATGCAGGCTGAGAGGTTTATGAGGATGCTAGAGTTGCAGTTCCGCAACGCCGCCTCCGCCGCCGCCGATCTTGAGTTGTCTGAGGACGATATCTTCAGTTGTCAACCGTCTCCTGAACCGCCGTCTTCCGATGAAAAACCGTCCTCTCCTCCAGCCACACTCAAGGCAAATCTCGGTATTCTTGCCGCTCTGAATGAAAATTCTGAGGCCGGTTCGAAGACGGAGAGTCGGCGTATCGTTAGGGCATCTATCTCTGCTTCTCTCTCCATCCTCTCGTACTGTGCGGCTGCCTCAATCTCATCTCGGATAATGATTCCGCGGCTGCCGCATCCGCGGACGCATAGGATCCGATGGTTTCCTGAATCCGCACCGGTTAAAATTCCGATCATGCCGATGGAGTTGCGGACGAGAGCCATGGAGTTGGACGATTCGATCTCTGAGGGCGAAGAATCAATTCTTCTTCCACCGCATGAATTTACGGCATCAAAGTTTTCTGTGATGCCACCGTGCTCCGTCATAGAAGGCAGGGATTTCCGGCAGGTGCGCGACGGAGTTTGGTATCAGAGTGTTTTTATGGATTAGTTGTTCCCTCCCTCCCTATCTCGATATGTGTGTCAGTGCGGTGTTTATAAACAGAGGAAAGCAAATTAAATCTTGGTGTACAGCTATCTTGTTGTTTGTTTATTTTATATTCTATTCATGATGGTCTTTCTGGTTCCACCAGGTCTTTTCTTCATTCATTTCTTGCATAAGATGGATGATATTATTCATCTTCTGTGGAGTGTGGAGGGGCCGAGGGACACACACACATCTTTATTCAAACTTCAAACAAATATAAAAATAAATCGCATCGTGATTGTTTATTATATTTCTCTTTAAAAAAAAATCATAATAATAATAATAATAAAGTACACATGCATCGCGAACAGAAAAGAATTCCGAAGCCACTCGGCACTCACTATAAAAATACAAGGAAGAAGAGGCATTAGAAGATAACCAACCACTCGGCACTCCTCTTTCTACTATACTTATCAGCATGGTGAAAGTCTCCTCTGATCCACTGGTGATCGGAAGAGTCATCGGAGATATCGTGGACGACGTAAACCCCACCGTGAAGATGTCCGTCGTCTACGGCTCAAACAAGCATTTCGTCCACAACAGTCATGAGCTCGTTCCATCGGCTGTTGCGTCCAAACCCAGAGTCCAAGTTCACGGCGTCGACATGAGATCATTTTTCACCTTGCTAATGACTGACCCTGATTTTCCTGGCCCTAGTGATCCATACCTAAGGGAGCACTTGCATTGGTAATTAATACATACCTATTACCTATTTTCTCCATTCTTATATTATAAAGCCTATGTATGTATTCACAGGTTGGTCACCGATATCCCCGGCTCCACAGATGCCTCATTTTTTGGCAAGTGGTGCAAATAATGATCAATTTATGTCTGTGTCTGTGAAAAAAAACATACCTACTAATACTATTGCAGGGAAAGAGGCAGTGAGCTACGAAATGCCGAGGCCCTTGGTCGGAATCCACAGATATGCGTTTCTTCTCTTCAAGCAAAAGAAACGGGGGTGCGTCACTTGCTGTGTGCCGCCGCCATGCCGTGACGGATTCAGTACGCGCAGATTTGCAGACGACAACGGGCTGGGGCATCCCGTCGCCGCACTCTACTTCAATTGCCAACGTGAGACGGCTGCAAGAAATCGTTGATCCTCACGGCCAACAAACCCTAATTTTAACCACTTCGGCTACTATATGTCATGTTGCTTCTTTGGCTAGTAAATCTCATTTTGTCGGAAAAAATAAAAAAAAAAAAGAAAAAACTTGGAATAGAAAACCAAAGATATCCAATTTAAATGAAGACAAGTGGAGATGAAGTGACGGCTTAAAACAGGCTTTTTATCTCTAAAAAATCGCGTTTAGAATGATGTCAACTGTCAATTATCAATCATCGGTCTGTATGTATCTTTAACCGTTGGATTAAAATCAGTTTTAACCGCTGGGTTTCCCATATTCATCCCGATCCCATTGGGCTTTCATATTGGACTGTGTTACTGTATAATCAATGCAATAATTAATATTGACCCAATCAACGTATAATCAATGACTGGTTGAACTTCAACCAGTCCTTTTCAAAAAAAAAAAAAAGTTCAACCAGTCAAAAAGCCTTCATATTTTGTCACCGCACAAATGGGACGAAGACAGCCGAGATGAAGCCATCAACACATACATACTCTCTTATACATATATCTGTATGTATGTATGTATGTGTGGTAGTGGAGTTGACTTTGTCGAAAGGAAAAACGGGAGGTCAATCAATGGATACGCGTCAACTTCGTTAAGGTGGAATGGTGGGAGTAGCACTTGAAAAGTTAAATCGATTTTATAGTGAGTGCATTGCTGCTTGCTTTTGACTTGCCATACCATTACAATACTTTGTAAATAATGATTTGATTTCATCTATATGTCAAGTCAAAGATGGAATTAAAAGCATGTTATAAACGTATTTATTTTACCTCATGATAATTAATCCCCTATCCAATAACAAATGCAGGCCAGCCATATTCTAAACCCTAATCTCATCCAATGAAAACGACTTTTTTGTTATATATATCATGTGGATGGAGTGCTCATAACTTCATATGCTTTATATTTTCTTCTTCTTCTTCATCCATGGCTGAAGATGGGTGGCTTAATTCACCAATAAATCCCTTCTTTTGTAATTCCGTGGTATTGGAATCACCTCATGGCTCCTGGAATCGGAATCGAGATTCGCAGTGAGTTTCTTTTCTTTTTCAGCATGTTATATTATCTCCATCAAATGATGTTTATTTAGTTTAGCATGTAATGATAAAGGAGGCCTGGTGCTTTCGTTTGGCATTTTTCTACTTGGAATCATTGCACGTGAAATTTTTTCGATTTCTTCTTGTCTCATCATGCAGTTGTCCGATGATCGGAGGAAGCGAGTTCATTCGTCCTCAAACAGGTTTCGAGATTTCGCGTCGGGATTCATCTTCTTCACCTTTTTTTAGTACGGATGCGGGGGGTTATTGTATATGGGATCAGCAGCAGCAAGGGTATTTTAGGGATTTGAATTCAGCCGTCTGTATGCCACCGGGAAATGAGATTCCGGTGCGTTTTCTGAGATCAAGTGAGCCTCCTCCATATATGCCAAAGGCCAGCAATTTCATTTCAAAGGTCAGTATTATTATATTTAGGGTTTACAAATAAATGTATCATACATTATTATGGTTTAGGAAGAAAATCAGCAGGAAGAAACTTGCAAAAAGGAGCCTCCATTGAAGAAGCGTCCTCGAGCTGCAGTATTACAGGTCCTCAATCAACATAGTAATCCTTTTTCTTTAGGGCATTATATTTACGTGCATATGTTGTATATATATATACAGGTGAGGAAAGAGAGATTGGGAGATAGAGTTAACGCCCTCCAGCAGCTGGTTTCTCCCTTCGGAAAGGTGAGCCACAGTCAGTAAATCGATATTTACAGCTTGTAAATTAATTAATGTGCACACACAGACAGATACAGCATCGGTTCTACATGAAGCCATCGAGTACATCAAGTATCTCCATGACCAACTCGATGTACGTTAATGAATTTACGTTTTGGTGTATCGAATGAAATTTCTTTTCCTTAGAACACTCAATGATAACGATTTCTTTTCCCCTTCAGGTACTTCTTTCCTCTCCTTATTTCAAAAACAAATCCCATCATCATAAACAAGAAGGGTGTTTGATGAGTCGGGGGCTTTGCTTGACGCCCATTTCTGTGAAGGATTTCATCTGAAGCCAGCCAAATTTCTTCTCTACTTTAGTTTTTTTGAAATGAATTTCTTCTGTACTTACTACTAGGGGGTTTTTTCATTGAAAAGAATAATATATATATATATTGTTTTCATTGATGGGCCAGCCAGGGCAGGGCCCGAAAGAATAATATAAACCCGTGAAAATTGTGTTGTTTGCAATATGAAATCATCGTAACTTGGCAGCAGAATGGGGAAGCCGCATCGGCACGAGGAGGAAAAGGAGGGAAAAAAGAGGAGGCTTTGGATATCGCTGTCGAGAGAAGAAATCGAGGAAGACGTCTACGCTTTCACCGGCGGCCGCCCTTCCCGCCGCCCCAAAAAATGGCCTAAAAATGTTCAGAACCAACTCGATGTACGTATCGCCATTTTCCCTCCTCTCTTATTCTCTATTTTGACAGAAGCTGTTTCCTGGATTATATTTAGTTGGAGCCGCCGCAGATTCTTCTTATCTCGCCTCATGATGTATGTGATCACCCACCCAAGGACCTGCCTGCCTGCCTATTGCTTTCGTTTGTATGCATCATTTCACAACACATGTATCATGTATTTTATTTATTTCACTCAGCAGTCAGCAGTCACCACCAGTCAGCAGCCTTACCCTTCCATCTTCCACTACTGTTCCCGGCCTCCACCAAGTAAACAACCATGGCGTCCACATCGTCCCCAAATATCCTGTGAGCTTCCATCACCTGCACGTACCCGAACCCCATCGCCAGCATCGTCTGCACACTGCTGCTCACCACGCCTGCTGAACACGATGGCTCCTCCTCCGCCCTCGACGTTGACGGTTTCTGATTCTTCCCTCTGCTGTTGTTCTCTGCAAAATACTCCGCCCTTGAAGCTTCCATCACCGATCGCTCGATTTCTTTCTCAGTCAGCTCCATGTCCGAGTAGAACCGACCCTCGGCGAGAAGGGCCTGCACATGCAGCAATGCCATCATGTTCACTTCTTCAAACACATCAAAAGCTATACCTTCTTACTACTCACGTTATCGATCTGCTGATCCTGCTGAGCTTTTATCGCTGCTTTAACCTGATCGCTGTCCACATTTCCCTGCAAAAAAACGCATCACGAACATATCTAATAACAGCAGCCGGGTTCAACCAGGGACTTACTCCCCGAAGAGAACTGAATCCAAGTCCGGCACCAATGTTGAGTCGACGCGGGTCTACCAGAGAGTTGTAGTGGTTCCCACGGTGGTAGCTCAGTCGTATAGGAGGCACATCAGTTTGATAACTTCCATGGAATGTGTTTATGGGATCTGGATCCCATAAATTTCATAATGAGTCCCACAGTGAGTTATTCGAGCAGAAATCAGACCCAACAAAAAGTACCTGTGCTGTAAGAGTATATATGAATGGGACGGTTGTACATTTCCGACAAAGCCTGGATCTCGACGTTATTTCCATATACCTGCCGCCCGCCGCCACACATAAGAAAATCATATATATATTTCAAAGAACCAAGCAGACAGACAGATACGTTAGTAGCATAATCACCATTATACCTTATCCCTCCTCTTTCTCTTACAGTAGGAAGTAAAGCCTTCAGTGATAAACTGGGAGAAGTGGTCCCTTTCATGCTCCTACATTAAATCAACGAAGCTTCATTTGATGCATAATTTGAAAATAGTGAACATCTACATCACTTTGTTGCATAAATCCAATACTACCATGTAGTCGATGCACATCTGTCTGACTAGTTCATATGCCTCGGGGTCACCGTAAACCTGATCTCCCACCGCACGAAAAAGGCAGTTTCCGTCTTCAAGCATTCTTTTAACTTCCAGACCCTTAACCCGCCATAGCTCGAGCACAAAATGGCGTTCTCTCTCCTGCCACGGAGAGGTATAAATAGATGATGGAGAGCCTAAACTTAATCAAAGGTGTTTCGGAAACAGAAGCAGCAAAAGTTATGACATAAATCTAACAGCAGCATAAATAAACTCACTGCATCATCATAGCATGAAGTAAAGCATTTGCCCTGCTCGTCGGAGCTGTTGTATCCTTCACCCTCGCAATGAGAACGCGGAGATGATGGATGAGATGCAGTTGGAGACGACCGAATAGAAACACCAGACCAGCCAGGAGCTGTCCTAGACGGCCCGCTTCTCAACGCGGTTGAGTCAGGAGGAGATGTACATCTTCTGGACGTTAAGTTTGACGACAAAGGCCTAGGAGGTGGAACAGGAGGCGGCGGAGGCGGATATGAACTGACAGTTATCATCATACCGGTGGAACTTTCAGCTTTCTCTTCTTGACATGCTAGTCCTCCAATTGAACTCCCAGAGACCAGAAGATCATCATCAACTTGCAATTTCTCATTCTCTGCAATACTTTTACCATCATCTTGATGATTTTTCACATAACTAAGGGAAGGATCTTCACTCTCTCTTCCTTCATTGTTTTCATCAGGAACACCTAAACTTTCTTGTGTTTCAGTAGGAATCTGTTCATGCACTTTTTCAACTGCACTCCCATCTGTAGATGTCGATGAAACTTGTGCATTGCTCGTTGCCGGCTGCTGCGTTGGACTTGAACTGGATGATCTGTTTTGGCTGGATGATGAAGACGGACCAGAAGCGGTTCGCTGTACCAGTATGCGAGTCATTTTACCTCCTCTACATCAATAAAGGAACACTCTATTTCTGATCCCTGTATGGAACCTAGAGACAGAGACGCTTAAATTTGTCCCTGGTTCTAGCCATGGGAGAAGTCACGCCAACACCAGCGAAAAGCGAAATATTCTTCCGGACCAGCAAGCTCTTACCTTCATACATCAATTTCTGCATTCCCCTAATAATTCTCATCAGATCTCTGACTTCTAAAACTTATACTATTAACTCTTAGGTGATAAAGGCTAGATAACAAATGACGAACCTCGAATACTGCAATTAAGGTATAGCAGAAAATCAAGAATGGAATAAAAAGAAGAAGGATTCACAATACAATTTTAAACTAAATTTAAAACCCCACCCACCCCTAAATCGGCATAATATCCACGCACCATGGAGTTATTGAGCAAAAACAAACATATTCAAAAACGAAAGCAACCTCCCTCCCCTCCAGGCGGCACGGACTAGGGTATTCAAGAACAATTAAATTAAGGAGAAGACGGCCGAAATCATTGATAAAAGAAACGGAATCGATGATGAATTGGATGAAGAAACAGGAGCCCTAGAGTTGACCGTTTTCAAAGAAAAAAAAAAAAAAAAACGAATAGCAAACCAAAACCTAAGCAGGACAATCTCTCGGCGTGAA
>KE529611.1:0-11613 GCA_000441915.1 Genlisea aurea | reverse complement strand
AAAAAAAAAAAAAAAAGTTAGACCTCTTCGAGCGGCGAGAAGGGCGGACTCGTTGGCGATATTCGCCAGATCAGCTCCGACGAGGCCTCCCGTGAGGGACGCAACGAGGTTACAAATAAGAGTCCGGTTTTCCTCTAAAGGGATGCCTCTCAGATGTATGGCTAATATTTTTCTTCTTCCTTCTTCGTCCGGCTCTCCAACGTATACTTTGCGAGAGAATCTCTCCGGTCGACAGAGAGCCGGATCCAGGGATTCGGGCCGATTCGTGGCAGCGATTACAACGATGTTTGTTTCGGATTCGAAGCCATCCATTTCCGTCAGCAGCTGCAGAACAATCATATACTTACTTAGTGGCTCATCTGCTGAAAAGAAAAAAAAAAAACTTTTAAAATGGGATGAATGATGGAACCTGGTTCAATGTTTGATCTCTTTCGTCGTTGAAACTTCTTCCGCGCTTCCCTCCAACTGCATCGAGTTCGTCGATGAAGATGATGGAAGGAGTATTTTTTCTTGCGACGTTGAAAAGGCTTCTGATTCGAGCAGCCCCTCTTCCGACGAATAGTTCCACAAA
This sequence comes from Genlisea aurea, assembly GCA_000441915.1. Taxonomy (NCBI): domain Eukaryota; kingdom Viridiplantae; phylum Streptophyta; class Magnoliopsida; order Lamiales; family Lentibulariaceae; genus Genlisea; species Genlisea aurea. The sequence continues at coordinate 11,042 of KE529611.1, read as the reverse complement.
TTCACTTGCGGAAACTGAAAAAAACGGTACTCCGGCTTCTCCAGCAACAGCGCGAGCTAATAACGTTTTCCCTGTTCCCGGAGGGCCGACTAAAAGAACCCCTTTCGGCAACTTAGCCCCGAGCTTACTGTATTTAATGGAGCCTCGGAGGCAGCAAACAATCTGTGTTCAGACGTGAAATGGATCACATATCGATAACTAAGCAACAAAAGTGTTCATAAATTCACGTTACGTACCTCCATGAGTTCTATCTTCGCTGCATCAACACCTTCCACATCTCCAAAGCCGATGAATTCGTTCCTCGGCCTTCTTTTTGCAGTTGGAGAATTCGCAGCAGAAAGCTGTCGGTAAAGAAGATACATAAACGGGGTCAACGGAATCCACAAAGTCAGAACTGTAATCAACATAGTCCTCAAAGACATCACAACAGACTGAGGAGCAGATCCATAAGAAACCCCTCTCTCCCTCATCAAACTCAGAAGATAACTCTCATCATGATCAATCTTCCTACACGAAAACTCCCATCCGCTCAAGGAGTTTCGAGGTTTCTTCTTCACCGTACTCTCATTCGACACGGAGCCATGATACGACTTCGTGCTGTAGTAAATACGACGACTCCCTTCTTCAAACTGAACCTTGGCTACATTCCCATTCTGAATACTCATCACCATATCTCCATATGGAACTGTTTTCGGAGAAGGGATTGCAGTCATTTTGAGAAAGAAGAAGCAAAGCCCTAATACAACGGATGCACATGTTGAAAGGGTTACTTGCTTCACATTCTTCCGCAGAAATGTTCCAATACCATCTAGAACAGACTTTATCGATCTTCTGACGAAGAATATAGGGCGTAATCTGAATCGAGATCCCCTTCCTTCATGAAATCTACATCGGATATCCGATAACTTTTTTTTATCAAAGATATCCGATACTAAATTCAATCTACCACAACACGAAAAACGGACTCGAGGTCTGTAGGTCGTGAAATTTACCGCCATAGGATAAGAAACAGAAGCGAAGCAACAATTCTTACAGAACGCGATTCCATTTCCTCCGTGCGAAAACTGGGGTCTACTAATAGGAACACTGAAATTTTCTACGGCAATCAAGAACCTAGCGTTGGAAACCATCATCTTCTCACCAATACAGTTAGAATTTCACCTCGAAGAGCGCATCTGCCCGGTGGTTTGAGTTCGCCGTATGTGGTGTTGAGCCGCCCGAAAGAAAAAACATCAGTCAGTATTCATTCGTTCTTCCCGAAAGACAAAGAAGTAGAAACATAATACTCTCCACTGGGCTGGGCAATTTTATATATTACTATTGGGCTGGGCCCAACTTGCAAATAATTGATTGGGCAGGGCCCTTATTACATTTCGTTATTAATAATTTATATCATTTTCTTTTTTTTTTTGTAAAAAATATTCCTATTTTTTCATAGTTATATATTATATATCTTTTATTTTAAAAATTGAATAATTTATACATATTTCGTTTGATGACGTCATTATCCGTTTGATAACATCAACAATTTGGATATATTTTGCTACAAAAAAAATAAGGGGTATAAATTACAATGACATATGTTATTTTTTTTCTGACATTTAACAGGGTTGGATATAAATTGCTCAGTTTTGAAAATAAAAATGGATATAATTTACAATTATGAAAGAATAAATATATTTTTTGAAAAAAAAATGGGTATAAATTGCTATATGTCTTTTATAATTCATATAAAATGTGGTCCTCATTGCATGGAGGTCCAATTGATAAAATGTGGCCCTTTTATAATCAATTTTTAAGCCTTAAATAAAGTTATTGGGGATCTAATTGTATTTAAAATGACTTATTATGCATTAAATATTATTATTTACAATTCCAAATAAGAATCTATTCCTCAAAAAAAATCTATTATTAAGAATCTATTGTATTTTTTTTCCTCAAAAAAATAAGAATCTATTTATAATATTTTTTAAGCTTTAAGTAAGATTAATTAATGATTCAACTGTATTTAAAAAAGCTTATTAGGTATGAAATAAGCTTACTTACATTTCCAAAATAAATGGTCTATTCCCAACGATATTTAATCTCGCGAATCAATTTCTAATTTATATTTAAGCCTTCAATAGAGTTAATTAAGGTTTGAGTAGTATTTAAAATAAGTTACTAAGAATTAAATCGACTTGATTGCGATTCGGAATAACATTTAATATATTGAAACATATAATCAGGGAAAAAAGATATCAATTAATTATTATTTTTAATTTATAATTTTATATAGAAGATGTATACAAAACAATTTAAAATCATATTAAACAACCTACGTATGTTATGATAAGATTATAGGTGGATGTGGATGTGAGGTGGCAAAGCAAGAATGATTGTGATGCGTACAACTATTCTTGACCACATGTCATTTTTATTATTATTTTAATAATATATTATGTTCTATTTTTACCAAAAAGGAAAAAAAACACGTGATTGAGTATTAATATTAATGATAAATAACATAAAATAATATACGATGATGAGGCAAGTATTTGAACTAATCCAATTATTGGAATAATTGGACGTTAAATCCGCATATAATCTGATACATGATTCTATTCCATGGTCAAAAAGCCAAGGATCCGATTCCTTAACCACCAATAATTAAAAAAAAAAAAATTATTTAATGAATCCAATTTTTTTTTTTAATTATTTTAAATCTGGTATATGCACAATGTGATATATACAACAATTTCGTTCTTTAAACAAGATATGGAAAAAAAGGTGAAAGATTCGCCTCGTGAAATGGAAGCTTGAGGGTAAAATAGTCATAATAAAATGAACGGCAGATATGGAGGGTACTTACGTACTTGCCATAAATCGTGGACCGATCAAACCCTTCTATATAAAGAGATCGTTCCGTCATTGTGGTGTCTCCCATTCAATTGCGCTCTCCCCACACGTCTCAAATACGCGAGGCGAAGGATCTCTCACCGATTGCGTTTTCCTTTTCGAGAATCATCGGTAATTTCGATCGCTTTCGGTTTGGTTGTTCATCGAGTGCATTCCTTAGATCTGATTTACAAGTTTTTTTGTTGAATTGAATCTTATTATTACGTTTTGTTGACGCGTTGTTTCCTTTGGTTTCTCGTTTGTTCGTGGTTTGCGATGATCGTGTGTGTTATCGTTTTTCTATTGAATTTACAGGAGCAAAGGATTGAACATTTTTGAAAGAGTCGAATCTTTACAGATCCGTCGATAGGTGTACAATCATCATCAGAATTTGTGAGTACTTCAAAAAAATTCCATGTGTTTTTTTATTTGTTTTCATCTTCATTTGGATTGATGTTCTGTGATGTTTATCCGTTTTCCATAGCGTGTTGTTGATATTGTGAATCCGGCCGGATATTGTAGTTGTTTATTTGTTATCTGTAATTTTTTTTCATTCAGTAATTTGTCAGGGTAATCAGTTTTATTCTTTGAGGTTTAATTTCTCTGTCTCGTATAAATCTACCAGAGAAATTTTGTCGGTTTTGCTGCATTCTGCGTATATATATATTCATTCTCGTTTGATCACAGGCTCATCACAGTTGTTTGTATACAGGGAAATTGAATGAGTTAATGGAGTCAAAAGGTGGAAAGAAGAAGTCTAGCAGTAGTAAATCATCAATATTCTACGAAGCTCCCCTTGGTTATTGCATTGAAGACGTTCGACCCAACGGAGGAATCAAGAAATTCAGATCTGCTGCATACTCCAACGTCAGTCCCTCTTCCTCCTCTGACTGGTCCCTTTTTTGTATATCTTCGTATTCTAATGTTTCACTCTCGATGTTTTTTATGTTACAGTGCGCTCGAAAGCCATCCTGAGATCCCTTAACTTTGCCGATAGGCGATAACCACGTGCAGAGTGGTTCAAAGCAATTCTGTTCCAGCCACCTTTTCGATCTTATTTCGCTCGACGCCCTTCTAGTTCTGCTACTACCACCCTCAGCCTCGTCTCTTTGCCTCGTCGATTGCAATGGCAGTTCCGGTCTCGGCCATCGGATTTGAAGGTTACGAAAAGAGGCTCGAGATCTCTTTCTCCAAGCTGGGACTATTTTCTTCCGATCTCGGAAACTCTAGAGGACTCCGATCCCTCTCCCGAGCACAGCTGGATCAAATTCTGGATGCAGCGCAATGCACCATCGTCTCCTCGCTCAAGAACGAAGAAGTCGACTCCTACGTCCTATCGGAGTCGAGCCTCTTCGTCTATCCTTACAAAATCATTCTGAAGACTTGCGGGACTACCAAACTGCTGCTGTCTATCCCGCCCGTCCTCGGCATGGCCCGTGAAATAGGACTCACTCCGAGTTCCGTCCGCTACACGCGCGGGAGCTTCATATTCCCCGGCGCCCAGCCGTTCCCCCACCGGAGCTTCTCCGAAGAAGTTTCCGTCCTCGACCACCACTTCACTGCCGAACTCGGCCTGACGAGCCAGGCCTTCATCGTGGGAGGCGACGATTCCGAAAAATGGCACGTTTACTCAGCCGCCGCTCCTTCCGAAATCAACAGTATCAGCAGCCCGGTTTACACGCTGGAGATGTGCATGACGAATCTGGACCCGAAGAAAGCCTCGGTCTTCTTCAAGGAGCGCTGCAACTCGGCCGCCGCGATGACGGACGCCTCCGGGATCCGGAACGTCCTTCCAGGATCCGACATCTGCGATTTCGACTTCGACCCGTGCGGCTACTCGATGAACGCGATCGAAGGGGGGGCGATCTCGACCGTCCACGTGACCCCGGAAGACGGATTCAGCTACGCCAGCTTCGAGGCGGCGGGGTACGGCTTCGGCAAACAGCTCGATCTGTCCCGACTGGTGGGCGACGTGTTGGCCTGCTTCGAACCGGCCCAGTTCTCGCTGTCGCTCTCGTCCGACGTGGGCGGCAGCGGTGACGAGCTGTTGGACGGTGGTGATAACGTGGACGTGGAAGGGTATGTCGGGGGAGAGTTGAGCCGAGAAGTGGTTGGGAAGGGAGGAGGATGGAATATCTTCCGGAGCTTTACGAGCAGGAGAAACAGGGGAGGTTCGCCTGCTTCGATTCTGCAGTGTTACTGGAGCGAGACTGATGAAGAAGAAGATGGCGTTGGTGAGAAGAAGTGAGTAAGTGTGATTCGGATTTTCTGTGTTTGTGTTTGGAAATAAAGCAAGCCCCTAGCCCTAGCCCTGGTGTTGCTGCTGCTAAGTAAGTCATTGTTATGCGCTGCTATTCTGTTTTATTATGTTTTCAATAATAACAAATTCTATTTACATTTCACAAATAATTCAATTTGATTATATAATAAATAAATTTCAACGTTATGTAACAAACCATCCATTAAATCAATCCCTCATAATATTATCTGTTTTGAACAACGTTATTATAACATTTACGTTCTCCGCAGTAAATTTCTCAATAAATCAGACTTGGTACGCTTAACTTTTATTCAAATCGAGTTCGCTTAACTTTTGGGTTCCTACCGAGTCTGATTTAAGTTTGCCATGGAAAAAATGTTATCAGAAATTTACGGATCATCTCTCTTATAATTGTTGGATCAAATTAACTGGAAATGCTCAGTTTATTAGATAAGTGAAAATGCCTATAAATAGGTTACAAGGAATAAAGAAAAAACAACACAAAAAAACAAGACGTGTAGACAAACGTGTTCATTCATAGCATAAGAATAGGACACCTTTTGACTGTTTCCAACAGTCTCTTATTTGAACTTCAGCGGATCACTCCAACAATAATCACTTTAAAACTCCCGCCCGTAATCGATGTGAGATTCGGGCTTCCCGATCCCTTCTAGAGGTGGAATCTCACATTGTTAATTATTAAATAATTGAGATTATTAAAATAAACGATTTTAAAATAATCAAATGTGTTGTAAAAATAAATCTATTTTACAAATTGAACTTTTTTTTTTTTTTTTAAGAAATATTGAAATTATTTATTGTAAAATATGAATGAAATTTTTTAAAGAATGTTTACGAAACACGCCGCTTTTTCTATATTCCAATTCCATCGAACAAAATTTGACCTTACTCTGGTGGCGGTGGGGTCTGAGACTTGAGAGGCAAGCAGCAGCAGGGCTCAAAATTTGGATGATCCCGAATCTTTGTTCAGGTATCTATTATTTCGCGTACCTGTGTATGTTTCTAGATTAGCAAATTTCGGCGAGATAGAGGAAATCTTTCAACTTGTGCATTCCTTCCAAGTGAAGCAGCAGTATTTCTTCTGTTTTTTTGGCATGTCGGGTAGATTTTTAGGTCACAGTCTTGATTACTGGAGTTGGAAAATTGCTACAGCTGAATGAACTGAATGCCATCCTGTAAGAGCCTCTGTGCGGTTGTGCTGAAAGGTCATTGGGATACAATACTGAAACCTAGAATCGGGACTTCACTATCTTCATCTTTTCTCAGCCAGGCATTGTTGGTTCTCTTGCCTTCTCAGTTTTGGATCTCGTGGTCCTTCTTCAAATGGATCGAGACCGTCCCGCGATACAAGCTTTCCTTACAGTCTTACTGGGTCGTGGTCTGCGTTCTTGCGCAGCGGAGACGCTTCGAGACTGCTCGAGACATTCTCCACAAGTTAGCTGTGAGAGAATTCTTATCATCCCCTCCTGTCCTAAATGCTGTTGTGGATACTTATCACGATCCATATATCATGGCTCATGTTTTGAGTTGGTTGGTTATATTTTATGCTAACTCGAAAATGAATCCCGATTCTCTTCAAGTATTCGAGCATATGATAGTGTGTGGATATAAGCCCCATTTACATGCTTGTACTGTGCTGCTGAACTCGTTGGTTAAAGAGAGGTTGACGGATACCGTTTGGAAGACTTATAAGAAGATGCTGAGAGTTGGAGTCGTTCCGAATTTATATATCTATAATGTTTTGATTCATGCTTGTTGCAAGTCGGGTGATGTCAAGAGGGCTGAGGAGTTATTCAGTGAACTCGAGTTGCATCGGATATCTCCTGATCTTTTCACTTATAACACATTGATTTCGTTGTACTGCAAAAGGGGTATGCATTACGAAGCTTTATGTGTTCAGGATCGGATGGAACGAGGAGGCGTCTCTCCAGATATCGTGACTTGGAACTCGATTATTTACAGTTACTGTAAGGGAGGAAGGATGAGAGAAGCTTTGAGAATTTTCAATGAAATCAAAGGTGTTGCTTCTCCTAATCATGTGACTTATACCACTTTGATCGATGGATATTGCAGAGTCGATGATCTCGATGCAGCATTGCAGCTACTCGATACGATGGAAGCGAAACAGTTATACCCCGGTGTGGTTACTTATAATGCCATTATCCGTAAATTGTGCCAAGATGGCCGGATGAGGGAGGCGAATCGACTATTGACCACCATGAGTGATAACAGAGTTGAGCCCGACCTCGTCACTTGCAACACCTTGATAAATGCGTACTGCAAGATCGGAGACATGACGTCCGCTTTAAAAGTGAAAGGTAAGATGTCGGAAGCCGGCTTGAAGCCTGATCAGTACACTTACAACGCCCTGATCCACGGCTTCAGTAGATCGATGGATATCGACAGTGCAAAAGCAACGCTGTTCAACATGCTGAGCGATGGTTACACACCGAGCCACTGCACGTATTCGTGGATCGTGGATTTCTACTGCACCCGAAACGATGCGAATGCGATCCTGAATCTGCCCGGGGAGTTAACCGAGAAGGGACTCTGCGTAAACGACAACAGCGTGTACCGTGCATTCATCAGAAGGCTGTGCAAGAAGGGAGAAGTGGTTTCTGCGGTGAGAGTTTTCCGAGATATGAAGCGAAGAGAGATCGTGGGAGACAGCGTTATATTTACGAACCTGGCGTATGCATTCTGGAGAAATGGCGACGCTCGTGGGGCTTCGTCGTTTTTCGACGAAATGCACGAGAGGAGATTGATGGTGACTGTGAAAATATTCCGGAGCATGGAGGCTTCATATGGTAGCCTTCCCAGTTTCTGGGAAGCTTTAGTGGGAAGAGGGTTGATTTCCAAAGCAACACAGAAACAAATTCTGCTTCTGAAACAGTAGAGCCTGATGTTGTCGCATTGATTCAACAGTAATCAGAATCTACATACAGGTTGATTCAACGAAAGGGACGAGTTTTATTGATGTTGCAAAGGGAGGAAAAAAAAAATGGTGGCCTCTCATTTGTTGATTCCCGTGGCATTCTTGACAGCATCAACAGCACCCTGAGCTTTGGCCTGCATCTGATGACCGGCCTCCTGAACGGATTCCTTAGCAGATTGTGCGGCATTGGATGCTTTGTCGATCAGCTGGTTGCTTTTCTCCTGAGCCTGGCCTTTGGCTTCGCCGGCGTGGACGCTTGCGCTGTGGGAGCTGTCCATTTCTCTTTCTCTTTCTGGAGGAGTTTTTCTTCAACTGGGGAAAAGAAAAGATGATTGATTGATGGCGATGGTGATTGGTGGTGGAATTGGGATGTGTTATTTATAGGTGGGGCGACTGTGGAGTTTGTTGTTGCGTTCTTGATGATCCATGAGAGTAGGAAGGATGGTTTTACTGTGTTCGTGGAAGTTTTCAAAATTTGATTCGAAATTTTTTGATTTAGGGTTTTTATGATTTATAATTGAAGATTTTTGTGTTACTCCTCATAAACCCTAATGCAATTTTTTCTTTTCCAGGGCCTAGGGGTTGAAGTGAAGGAAGGCGCTGTTGTTGGTGTCCTATCGTGATATGGCGAGAGATCGATTGTGGCGATTTCTTCTCCTCGGCCGGCAATGCTGCTCGTCAAAGATTTTCATTTCTCCGATGGAGGATTCCGTCAGGTTCTCTTCCTTGTTACTTCCCTACACGCCTACTACTACCGATGGTTTGTCTTCGTTGCGGCGATTTTTTTCGTCTCCTGAGCTCGTTTCTGAGCCGCCTAGAGACGCCTCGGCTTTGTTGTCCGAGATTTTTGCTGAACCGCGGAAGTCGGATGAGGAGATTAAGCAGGATTTATCTCTCAGAAACCTCTCCATAACCCATGATTTGATTCTGAGGTTCTTGCAGAGTTCCCAGACTCAGCCCGACGTCGCAAGAAGGGTTTTCGATTGGGTTATGGGGAGCCACACTGAGAGATTGAGTTCCAAGTCGTACAATTTGATGCTTGGGATATTGGGAAGCTCAGCGCCCGCAAAACATGTCTGGGATATGATTGGTTTCATGAGTAAGAAAGGATATGGAGTGTCCAAAGAAGTGTATCTAAAGCTATTCGAGAAATTCCAGGAAGGCGGGCAGAATCATGATCTCGAGAAATTGAAGAACTTGTATGCTTCCGGATCGATACGTTTCAGGAATGCTGACGGGACTCAAGATGATGCTCCTTCTCGTAAGATCAGTAAGCTTATCAGGAAAGAAGTATGGGGAGATCATGTGGAGAAACAATTGAAGGACTTAAATGTTGAGTTTTCAACTGATCTGGTCGTCGAAGTCATCGACAGTCTCGAAATGGAGCCTAACAAATCACTCATTTTCTTCAGATGGCTTCAGGAGAGCGGCTCTTTCGAGCATGGCCAGCGATCGTATATTGCTGCTGCCCGGATATTGAGTAAAGAGGATCATACTCAGAAGTTTTGGAGGTTAGTTAATGAAATGAGAGATGCAGGGCATGAATTAGATAAGGAGAACTACGTTCGTTTATTGGAGCATTTTGTCAAGAGAAGAATGATGAAAGATGCTGTGGATTTGTATGAATTCGCAATGGGGGGAAGGATTAAGCCCTCAGTTCATGATTGCACGTTCCTCTTGAAGAAAATTGTCGTCAGCAGTGAACTCGATATGGAGCTGTTTCTGAAAGTCGTTCGATGTTTTAAGGCGTATGGCAATTCATTAACCGATGCCAACCTGAATGCTGTCGTTAAGTCCTTGACAAGCGCTGGGAAGATGGCGGAATGCAATAGAATAGTGACAGCAATGAAGGAGACTGGTTATCATCCCGGAAGTTCCGTACAATGTAAGATCGCTTATAAGCTTAGTCGTGGTGGCGAAACCAGCGAAGCACTGCACTTTGCTGAAAATGGGGGCGATTCTCGCCATCTTTCGGATCACAAAACCTGGCTAGCTATAATCGAAGGACATTGTTTTTCTAAAAATGTCGACGCAGCATGCAGCAGTCTACGAGAAATGGTCGATAAAGTAGGGTCCGCGGGCAGCGGCCGTGCTTTAGATCTGGTAACTGATTTGTATTGTCGTGATGACAGACCGTTGGATGGATTCGAGTTCTTACTGGAGATGGTGAAAGAAAAGGGCCTTACTCCATGGCACACTACATACAAGAAACTGACAAGCGAGCTGTTATATAAAAAGCTTTACCGAGAAGCTCTGGATGTTATGAGTGTGATGAAATCCCAAGGTTATCCTCCTTATCTTAAAGTCTTTCTGAAGTATCTCTCGAAGGTAGGTTCTGCCGACGATGCGATTGAATTCACACGGGCCATGACATCTAAGCGATCTCCAGCGACTTCAGTATATCTACGGCTATTTGATCGATACCTCAATGCTGGAAGGGAATCCGAAGCTCAGGACCTCCTCTCGAAATGCCCTCGATATATTAGAAACCATGCCGATGTTTTGAATCTCTTTGCTTCAAATTGATTCTGGTATGAACCAAACCAGAATATATTGATTTCTTGAAAACTATGCTGCTGCCATTCATTATATTCTCTTTGTGTTATATGTGGCCGAGTTCACTGCGCATTTTTCGGATGACTTGGTTGGATAATGATTAGGAATCTGTATGGTACCCTTTTGTATTGTGATACTTGATGTGTTTACTTTTGCTGACAAACTAAATTGCTTGTTCTGCTACATTTTGTTTGAAATTTGGATTGGGCACCACCCAATCCAAAGCCCTGTAAAGCAGCAGCAGCTCCTTGTGCAGGATGATGATGCTGGTTGGAAATTTGGATTGCTTGCATTCAGAAAGAAACGTGAGAAGGCCACAGCCATCCGGTAGGTAACATGTTGCTGATATTAAATCCATTTATTTCTATTTTTAATTTTTTCAAAAATATTTTT
>KE529607.1:0-17824 GCA_000441915.1 Genlisea aurea | reverse complement strand
CCGACCCTTGTGGGGGACCAAAATCCCACACTTTAAAAACAGATCAGCGTCACGTATTGTTGCATTTTCACTCGTCGTTCTTGGCTGGCGTGCCTTGATTCTGGAAAGGATGAGGGAGGAAGAATCAATGTCGATGCCTACCGCCGACGATTCATCGGATCGGTGAGTTTTACTGCACGCTTTGCTTGTGTGTTTCTGATTTCTGATTTCGGTTTTGGCTACAAGTTTATTCTCGATGGCGACACTTTGGCGTCGTCCTGTTTTTGTTTTTCTTTTGATGGCGACTTTGGACTGTGACGTTTGAATCAAGGTCCGGCAATGTTGCCTGCCGCCTGCGCTTGTTTTTTTTAACAGTGTAAGGATTTTAGGAATCTCTTGTATGCATCGACCACCCGTGAAGCCTGGGCAGTTTTTGCTTTTCAGCTTGCCAGAGTTTGCTGGAAACAAATATGTATATGTTCCTTTTCGTTGCTAGCTATTTTGAATGGCTGAAATGTGTGTTTTCTGTTCGTTCACCAGGTCTCGCTCCCTTCTAGAACTTGCTCCGCTTGAAGCAGTGCTGTTTGACGTTGATGGAACGTTGTGTGATACAGATCCCCTTCATTACCATGCTTTCAGGGAAATGCTTCAAGAAGTATGGTGGTTTTGTTTACATTGTCAGCTCCTACTGCTTTTATTTAATATGTTTTGTTTTTTTTTGTTTTCACATCCCAGATCGGCTACAACGGTGGTGTTCCAGTTGATGAGGAATGGTTTATCGAGAACATTGCTGGGAAGCACAACGACGATGCTGCTGCTTTCCTTTTTCCGGATGACTACGAGAGGGGTCTTCGATTTCTCGAGGACAAGGAAGACATGTTCAGAAGGTTAGCTTAATCTCCCATTTTCTCCACCACCCCATCTTACTATGGTGTTTTCAATCCAGATTAATCAAAGACAAGATTGAACCTATCAAGGGCTTGTACAAGGTGACGAAATGGATCGAGGATCGCGGGTTGAAGCGAGCTGCCGTCACCAACGCTCCCAGGGAGAACGCTGAGTTGATGATATCGATGCTCGGTCTGTCGGATTTCTTTCAGGCCGTGGTTCTTGGATGCGACTGTGAGCATCCCAAACCGTTCCCGGATCCGTTTCTGAAGGCACTCGACCTACTCAACGTGTCGAAAGACCACACATTCGTATTCGAGGTAAGGTATATCTATATCTATATATATATGTATATATATCCCATTCATTCCATTCATTGAAAATGGTCTCAGGATTCTGTTTCCGGAATAACAGCTGGGGTTGCCGCCGGATTGCCGACCGTTGGCTTGACCACGAGAAATCCGGCTCACTTGCTGACGAAGGCGAAACCAGCTTTTCTCATCAAAGACTATGAAGATCCCAAGCTATGGACTGTCCTTGATCAACTCGATAAAACTGAGTGATTGGTTTGTTGCAATCAAGCCCCTATTATGAACGTAAGTTGCAGCTGCAACTGCAAATAAAAATTGTGATTTGAACTTCTTATTTGGTTTGTGTTTGGTGGGTAAGTAGTATTATTTTTTTGTGATGGTTTTATTTTTGTATCGACATTAATATGTTTCAGTACTACGTTTGGTTTAAGGTATAAAAATATTTTGGTTATTAATTAATAAAAAGACAATTATACCCCCAATCCTTATTTATTAATCATCTTCCTGCCGTCGCTTTTTCTTCCATCTTCCATAGTGAGAATTTTCTACAGAATCAAATAAAAAATTATGAGACTAAACATTAGTCTACAATTCGACGGCAACACAATATAATGAAATATAAAAATTGGCAATGTAATGAAATCTTTCGAATCTTTCGAAACCAATCGACGACAACGAATCAAGAGAAAAAGTATAGAAAATACGAAATCACACCTAGCGGTGGGAGTTCGTGGCGGCCGCAGCTCGTCGAGACATTTTTTTGTGGTGGTTGGAGTTCGTCGGAGAAAGTTATCGTCGAATAAATGAGAGAGACTAAGGTTTGGGGAGATTTTTTTGATTTTTTAATAAAATGTAAATAATAAAAAAATTATTATTTAATAAGGGAAAAAATGATATAAATAAAAATAATAAAACTAGTACCGAAATTTTTAAACAAATACCAAAGAAATTGTGGGTTTTATTTTAAAGATTTAATACCAAAAAAATGGTTAAAAGGGTGTGATTTTATTATTTATCGTATTATTTACATATCCTCAAATTAAACATGTTTGTATGAGTTATTAATTAATATTAAATTCAATTGCATTTACTAGAACAGTTACACAGCGCGATAAAAAAAAAAGGAATTTATTATCTTATTGATTGGATCCGAATCCCGATGATGGCGTTGGGTTTGAGTTCCGTTGCACTTTCTGGTTTGCCTTCGGAACGGAAATCGCCGCCGGAAAATGTCGATGGCTTCTCCTTCGGATGGGTGAGTGTATTGAAATTTGATTTTTGGATTCTTCAATTTCTATGTGTTTCCATTTCCTGAAAATCTTGACGGTTGAGTTTGTGATTCCATTGATGCGGTTCGTAGTCCGCTGATCAGAATGCGAATGTTTTACAGCGTTCTCACCACATACACGTTCAAAGAAAAAAGAATGGGATTCGGAATATTGCAGTTAAGGCACACAGTTCAGCAGCTCAGAAAACCACTTCGGAAAGGTAGCTGAGCTGATTTTTTTTGAGATCACATGGTTAGAACGATTCCAATGAGTGCCTACTCGATTTAGAAATGTAGTTCCTTGAAATTACTAGTTCATGCATGATTTGATCCAGTTATTTGGTCTCTTTTTGCTCTCACCAGGTCTCGCTCTCTTCTAGAACTTGCTCCACTTGAAGCAGTGTTGTTTGATGTTGATGGGACATTATGCGATACAGATCCCCTTCATTACTATGCTTTCAGGGAGATGCTTCAAGAAGTAGGCTACATTTTCAGTTCGAGTACTGTTTTACTGCCTGATCTCCTTATGCATCGCAGATTGGCTATAACGGCGGCGTCCCAGTTGATGACGAATGGTTCGTTGAGCACATTGCAGGGAAGCACAATGAGGGCGTTGCGTCTTTTCTTTTTTCTGATGATCGCGACAGGGGCGTTAAATTTCTCGAGGACAAGGAAGTCATGTTCAGAAGGTGAATCCCCTCCTCCTTCAAGCTTTTTTTTCCTTTCTCCGGCCGTGTATATTCTTCTTCTTCTTCTTCATCTCGGTTAACCAGTTCAGATTGGTGAAAGAGAAGTTGGAACCCATAAAAGGCCTGTACAAGGTCACGAAATGGGTCGAGGATCGCGGCTTGAAACGAGCTGCGGTCACCAATGCTCCCAGGCGGAACGTCGAACTGATGATATCGATGTTGGGGTTATCCGATTTCTTCCATGCGGTGATTCTCGGGAGTGAGCTCCGACGTGCTAAACCGTTTCCAGATCCATATCTGAAGGCACTCGAACTGCTCAACGCGTCGAAGGACCACACGTTCGTGTTCGAGGTGGTGTATGCGTAGATTCGGCTGGTTTCTTCTGCCTTTCTTGGTGTGGTGAATCTCCAGATTTGTATTTCAGGATTCATTTTCCGGGATAAAAGCTGGGGTTGCGGCCGGATTGGCGACCATCGGATTGACGACTAGAAGCCCGGCTGAGTTGTTGAGGGAGGCCAAACCAGTTTTTCTCATCAAAGACTATGAAGATCCCAAGCTGTGGAGTGTTCTTGATGAACTTTGATAACACTGCTGCTGACCTGCTGTGTGAGTAAACTGTAATTTTATATATTTGTATTGAATTAGGGTTAATATCATTTTATAATCTATTTGTTTTCGAGTTTTACAAAAAAAATAATATTATTGCTTCGTAATGATAAAATATATCTATTTGTTCAGTTTGTGTAACAAAATTATATAATTTGTAATTAATAAATAATATGTGTATTTTTTTGTGAAAAAAAAAAAGAGAAAATACTAATAATATTAGCGATAGATAATTATTTAATCGATTAATAGCTGATTATAACGGAAAACGAAATCTGGTACGGCGTATATTTCTTTCTTTCTTCGCTTAACCCCCTTTCTGTTCTGTCTAGCCCTAACCCTAATTTTACATCTCTTGTTACGAATTCTCTTCAGTTGCTTGGCCTAGTTGTTTTCGATACGGGGGGATATCGCCCATGGATTCTCAGACAAGTGATCTCTACGAGACGCTGTCCCAGCCGGACACTGGCAACGACGCATATACATTCATTGAATTCAACACACAGGGCGAGGAGGATTTTGATTACCCGGAATTTCAAGAGCTCTCACAGCCTATTAGATCGGCCGCATCCGTTTGGCCCCCGCACACCGATTCTAAATCGCCCTCAGACGTTGCTTCTCCATCGGAAACCACGCTGGGAGGTTCTAAAACCCTTGGAGGCGTGGGAGGAGGAGTAGCACATAACGGCGGCGGCAGTAATTATAGTAGCAAAGATGCGGGAGTGGAGGAGAGTTTGACGGCGGGGATGAGCGGTCTGAATTTTGAAGATCCGGTTGGTGATGATGACGTGTTTGAGTACGGAAAGGGGGACTTCAAGGAGCATGCTTGCAGATATTGTGGGGTCACAAATCCAGCATGCGTGATTAGGTGCAATATCCCGTCTTGCAGAAAATGGTTTTGCAATTCTCGGGGCAATACTTCGGGATCCCACATCGTCAATCATCTTGTAAGTAGTTGAATGTGCTCTTTGTTAGACGATGAAAATAATGTTACGTTTTTTTGAATTTTTACATATATTTCACCTGTGGTTGCCCATGATGCCGCACTAATGATAATGTAATTCCAGTTGGTATGGAAATGATTGCTTTTGTATGTCTTATAGAAAGTGGCAATTTGGCATTGAAATACCAAGCCCTGCTGTTTATTATTATTATTATTTGCATTTTTTTTTTTCAGGTGAGAGCAAAACACAAGGAAGTTTGTCTGCACAAAGACAGTCCCCTTGGAGAAACTATTCTTGAATGTTATAATTGTGGATGTCGGAATGTCTTTCTTCTTGGATTCATATCTGCTAAGACAGATAGTGTTGTTGTTCTGCTGTGCCGGGAGCCCTGCCTTAGTGTTGGTGCGTTGAAAGACATGAACTGGGACCTCAGTCAGTGGTGCCCACTTATAGATGATAGATGTTTCTTGCAATGGTTATTAAAGGTTTATCTTGATTTCTTTCACAAGGGAACCTTTCGTGAGATTTTATATTTCTTAATTCTTTTGCTTGTTAAGCAGGTACCATCTGAACAGGAGCAGTTGAAGGCACGCCAAATTAGTGCTCAGCAGATTAATAAAATTGAAGAACTTTGGAAGACAAATCCTGATGCAACATTTGAAGATCTTGAGAAACCTGGTGTGGATGATGAGCCTGAGATTGTTGCTTTGAAATATGAAGATGCTTACCAGGTGCTCTTTTCTTGATTTATTTTATTCTCTATTTATTGTGATTTTGATTTTCTTTTTCTTTTTGGCACTTTTACAATCTATTGCCTATTTCATTCTCTGAGTTTGCTTTTAAGTGCTGATTAATAAATTTGTGAGTTTCTGTTTCCATTTTTTCTAGTACCAAAATGTCTTTGCTCCACTCATCAAACTCGAAGCAGATTATGACAAGGTATGGCTGCGTTCCACATGCATGCTACATGTGCTTACAAAGAGCGTTTATGCATAATGTCTCATTCTGATACTCAAAACTGATAAATAGGTGCTGGTGTTGAACCGAAGTTTTTGTAGTTTCTCATTCTCTATGTTACTGAATTTAGAATCAGAGGGCATTTCTGAATCAAATAATAGTTCTCATTTTATGTGTCTGTACTTTAATTATGAGTAGTCGCCACTTTTGCATCATTGAAAACATTAAGGAAATATTTTTTGGATTGGGACGTCTTCTGTTTCAATTATTCTTGTGGGACATTGCTGCACAATTTAGATATCTAATTTTATGTAATCTTGGCAGATGATGAAAGAGTCACAAAGCAAAGACAACATTACTGTACGGTGGGATGTTGGTCTTAATAAAAAGTGCATTGCTTATTTTGTATTTCCAAAGGTATTTATTGTGTTTTGTTGTTTTGGTTATGCTGATTCATAATTTTATTAATAAGTTTTTTTTTTTTTTCTGCAGGAAGATAACGAGCTACGCCTTGTTCCCGGTGATGAACTTCGACTACGTTATTCTGGAGATGCTGCACACTCCCCGTGGCAATCTGTTGGTCATGTGGTATGTCTTCCTACTTTGAAGTCTTATTGCTTCCTTGTTTGGGTTTGTTTGAGAATGAGTATCTCAGTTAGAAAGAAACATTATCCTTCTAAATGGCTCTAAAGAATTGTTTACGTTTCTCAGATAAAATTGACTGCACAAGAAGAGGTTGTTCTTGAGCTTAGTGCCAGTCAGGTGCGTTTTTCACTGTTACATTCTTTCTTTGTTTTAAAAATAAGTGAAAGGGCATATCTGAAATTCTTTTGACCTTTTGTAGCAGGATATTCCTGTGGATGTGAACCATGGTTTTAATGTTGATTTTGTATGGAAGAGTACAAGTTTTGATCGTATGCAGGGAGCCATGAAAACCTTTGCCGTAGATGATACCAGCGTTAGTGGGTCAGTTAAATTACTCATGAAATGGATATTTGGAACAATATTACTCTTATGTTGTGATCAGTGGCCTAGCATTCATCTGTATTCAACTTTTTACTTCTGAAATTCTAAATCAGACCACACTTGTCTTGTGTTTTGCTCAACATTTTGCTGGAAAAGAGTTTAATATGTTCTTGATTGAAGAACGCTGTGCCATTTCATTAAATTCATATTTTTTCGTTATGGATAAGCTAACTGATTTCACTTATAGGTTTATCTAGGCAAAAAACTTGTAGGGATGTACTGATGCCCTTTCATTTGATCTTTGAAGTATTTTATAGCTGGTTTAATGTCTTTCATATCTTGTTTGCTTTTGAGTTCTCGTTGACCCATAATTGAGGACTTGCTCACCTTGTTCATGGCATCCATCCTTAATACTTTGGTTTCTATAAGCGTTCTCATGCCATTTTGTTGGCTAATTAAGTCACTACTTGCAGGTACATTTATCATCATCTTCTTGGCCATGAAGTTGAGATGCATTTGGTCCGTAATGCTCTACCTCGGCGTTTTGGTGCGCCGGGTCTTCCGGAGCTTAATGCTTCTCAAGTATTACTGCGCTCTCTTTTTAAATCTTCAGAAGTACCTTATTTTAGAATTTTTCTTTTTAATCACTAATTGACCTAATCATGCTTTAAAATGGGAAGCATTACTTACTCTTATATTGTATATTCTACCTGGTGATTATTTGTTTTTTTTGTTATCTGTAACAAGTACTTAATCTGGTTTCTTTTTTATTTTTTCCAACTCAAATGATTTTATAGCCACAAATATCGGGTAATATGTTTGTTCTATTTTTTTTCTTACATTCTATGTTGTTTCCTTGGTATGGGTTTTAGGTTAATGCTGTCAAGAGCGTACTCCAAAAGCCTCTTAGTCTTATCCAGGGTCCACCTGGAACTGGAAAAACTGTCACCTCTGCTGCTATTGTGTATCACATGGCAAAACAAGGGCAGGGACAGGTTGAGTCACTGTGGATTTTATGTCGACATTGGAACTCTTGCTATTGCTCATATTTGCTTTACTGTTGCCATTTCAACTCAGGTTTTGGTCTGTGCACCAAGTAATGTAGCTGTAGACCAGTTAGCTGAAAAGATAAGTGCCACAGGGTTGAAGGTTAGCCTCGATACCTTTTAAGTATAATTCATTTCCCATGAAATTTGCTTTGTTGTCGTTGGTACATATTTTTTTTCATTCTCTATATTTAATTTACCTAATGCTTTCTGACAAATTTGATGTTTCTTTTTTCTTGATAACTGAAGAAACTGAATTGTAATTCCAGTATTTAAGTTAGGCCTTCAATTTAGGCAAGTATTGCATGATATTCTTTCATTTGTTTTAAAGTAATGTGATTGATATGATTCCTTATTGTCAATTTTCTGTACTTGAAGAATGGGATCTTAACTAGAAATGCTGCTACCGAGCAGTTTTTGAAAATATAGCAGCCTTGCATGTGATTTTTTTTTTTTGTTGTGATCTGAATTAGGTTGTCAGGCTTTGTGCAAAATCAAGAGAAGCCGTTAGTTCTCCAGTTGAACATTTAACACTGCACTATCAGGTTTGGTTAGTTAGGAACACTTCAAATCTGAATGGTGAAAAGTAAAGCACAATTCCTGCAACTTATTGCAATTTTGGTCCATCTTTTTTCTATTTTCAGGTTAGGCATCTTGACACATCTGAGAAGAGTGAACTTCACAAGCTGCAGCAGCTCAAAGATGAACAAGGTTGTTTTAGTTTTTGTGTTGGAATTTCTTCCTTTATTCTCCTCACATTCTTGAGATTTAACTCATTGATTTTGTTAATTTTTATTTTACAAAAAATGAAAGAGTGTTCTAGAAAATTTTTTGGGGAAAGAGTAGAAATAAGAGTGACAAAGAGAGAAAAATAAATAAATAGATAAATAGGAGAGATAAAGAGTAGAAATAGAAGAATAAAAAAGAACTAGAAAGAGAAATTTGCAGAAAAAAAGTGTAATGTTTGGAAATAGGAATATTAGGTGGTAAGTTGTTTTCTGGTTGTAACATAGAGAGAAGAGTATTAATGTGCGAATGATTTTTCTGTTTGGTGAACTTGTTTTAGGTGAATTGTCTAGTAGTGATGAGAAAAAGTATAAAGCACTGAAGCGGTCTACCGAAAGAGAGATATCTCAAAGTGCTGATGTTATATGTTGTACTTGTGTTGGTGCTGGGGATCCTCGATTGTCTAATTTTAGATTCCGCCAGGTATTTGGTTTTCATCCTTCAATTTATCCTTGGAATGTTTTTGGTTTTGGTGCCTGTGTATGTATGTTACTATGAGCTTCTCCCCATCTTCTAGAACAGCACATTTGTGTGGTATATAAAGCCTTTTGTTTTATTTTCTCAGGTCCTCATTGATGAGTCTACCCAAGCAACTGAGCCCGAGTGCCTTATTCCTCTTGTTCTTGGAGCTAAGCAGGTTATTCTTGTTGGAGATCACTGCCAACTTGGTCCTGTCATCATGTGTAAGAAAGCGGCGCGTGCTGGGTTGGCACAGTCTCTATTTGAGCGACTTGTGCTGCTTGGTGTAAAACCAATTAGGCTGCAGGTGATCACCGTTCTTATTTCCTTGCAGTTTAGATGCAGTATGTGCCTCTTGTTGTTATTTGTCAATTAAACAGATGAAATCTGGAGAAAACTCCTTGGGTGCATGTTATCTTTGTCACTATTGCACACTCCGATTTTTTTTTCTTCCGATTAATGGTGGTTGCTTTGAATAGCAAGGCTTTAGTTAGCTCTGAGGAGATTGCCCTCACACTGTTTAAGTTTAAGTTGATTGTAATTTTTCACCGGTGACTCGGTTTCCTTCCAATATATTTTTCCATGTTGAGTTTATGAACTCCGTTTTTTGGTTCAAAATGGCAGGTTCAATATAGAATGCATCCTAGTCTCTCAGAGTTTCCGTCTAACAATTTCTATGAAGGAAGTCTTCAGAATGGAGTGGCTGTGAATGAAAGGCAGTTGCCTGGAATTGACTTTCCCTGGCCAGTCCCCAGCCGGCCCATGTTCTTCTATGTACAGGTTAATCATATTTTCCTAGGCTCTGAAATGACTGTGAAGAAATATCAAATTGTTCATGCATACTTTGTGATGGCTGAAGTCTTTATTTCAATTTATCACAATAACCATCTTGACATGCTTTAACTTTTTTATTTTTTGTTTTACTCTGCAAAGATGGGGCAAGAGGAAATCAGTGCTAGTGGAACATCATATTTAAATAGAACCGAAGCTGCCAACGTTGAGAAAATAGTGACTGCATTTTTAAAGAGCGGAGTTGTTCCTACTCAGGTTTAATAGAGATCTCTATCCTTATTCAACTCGATTTTTTATTTGAGTCTTCTGTCTTTGATATGATATCTTTATACAGATTGGTGTTATAACACCTTATGAAGGGCAGAGAGCTTACATTGTAAACTATATGGCTCGAATTGGTTCCTTGCGTCAGCAACTGTACAAAGAAATAGAGGTACAGTACATTTTGGCATCTTATAAACTTGATCTGTGAAGTCTGTGCATACAGAAGCTTAACGTTATATAAACATCAGGTTGCAAGTGTTGATTCTTTCCAAGGAAGAGAGAAGGACTATATTATTTTGTCCTGTGTCAGGAGTAATGAACATCAGGTTTGTGACATACTTCATGGCCACATTTACTATTTTCCTATTTCTATCATTTTGTTTCTGGAAAATCAATCATGATTAGTGGCATTATCGTTGGTGTTGCTATGCTATTGGGGAAATATACGGTATTCGAATTTGTCACTAGTCTCATTATGGTTTCATTAGTAACAGATTTTTGAAATAATGTGTAATGCTGCCTTTTTTTAAAATGAAATGTGTACTGGGCACTTTGTTTTATTGGATTGTAAAACATATGTTGAAGGCGTTTTGTACTTTTCACTAACTTCTCCTCAAACAGGGGATTGGTTTCCTTAATGATCCACGTCGGCTCAATGTTGCCCTCACACGTGCTCGTTATGGTATTGTACTACTGGGAAATCCGAAAGTCTTGAGTAAGCAGCCTCTATGGAATGGATTGCTTTCGCATTACAAGGTACCTGGCTTTCTTTTTTGTGTTCCATTATGAAAGATGTAGCTTCGTTATAGCTCCTGTAGACTTCACTGGCTTTGCAGTTATAAGTTACCCATTCTTGTTTTTCTCTGGATTGTCAAGTTGGATTCAGTTAGATTTTGTTGTAATTTTGGTATGATCTCAGTTATGATGTTGTAATTCGGTGTTTTAGGAGAATGAATGCTTGGTTGAAGGGCCTTTGAATAATCTGAAACAGAGCATGGTTCAATTTCAGAAGCCTAAAAAGGTGGCACATGACCTTATTTGTCAACAGTCAAATAAGTTTCGTTTTTGAAACTTTTGGATGGCATTTGGCTAATGTTATCTATGTTACATTGTAAATATGCTATAGGTATATAATGATCGAAGACTTCTCTATGGTGGTAGTCCGGGAATTGTTCCAAATGATGCTTCTGGCAGGGGTGCTCGTTCTAGAGGTATCACTTCTCTCTCCAAAACGCAATGCTATGGTCTTTATATTATTTAATACAATTAAATGACTAAACCTTCTCGAGGTAGTAATTTCTGATATGAATATTTATTTTCTGTTCTGGAGTAGGTTCATTCATGCCGCCGGGCATGCCGAATGGTTCTCATAAACCTGGCACACACCCCTCTGGCTATCCAGCTTCTCGAGTGCCCATCCCTCCTTACCATGAAGGTCCTCCGTCCCAGCCATATGCTATCCCTTCTCGTACTGTTGTACATGGGCCTGTTGGGACCGTTCCTCAAGTTCCTCAGCCAGGAAACCAAGGTTTTGGCTCAGGTCGTGGAAATTTCACTGCTCCGATTGGTAGTCATCTTCCACAACAACAAGGGGCACAAAGTGGGGTTGGGAATCTGACCTCTAACTTCAATTTCTCACCTATTGAAAATGCCGGTGGCCAGACAGCAGTGGGTGGACCGCTGTCCCAGCCTGGATATGTTTCTACTGTTAGTCTGCTTCAAGTTACCCAATCCTTCTCTTGCTGGAAATTGTTTAAATGTACTATGCATTGACTTTGTTTTTTTCAACTTGTAGGTTGTGGGACAAGGATCTAGTTTACCTTACGGGGATGCATTCTCCATGAGTGGAGTCTCTCAGGTATAGATTTTTGCATCTTTCATCATACGCTGAAGATGTAATTACATGCTTGTGGTGCAGCAGCCTTGAGTAACGGTTGGCATACTTTGAACGATTTTTTATCTGACCGTATTGTTGATTTACAGGATTTCTTGGGCGATGACTTCAAAAGTCAGGGATCGCATGTTCCATACAATGAGTTTTCCTCCCAGGCACGACTTTCCGTTATTTAAATTAATCTATCCGCACACCCTGCTGTATACATATTCCCATTAATTATTTACTGCAGGGTGCTTATCCTCTCGACTACATGACACAAGGTGCGCAGGATGTGTTTCCTGGAAGCTTTTTGAACCAGAACCCTCAGGCTGCTGGATTTGGCCGCTTTGCTGCACCGGGAGGTGACTTCATGTCTCAGGTTTGCTTTTGAGCATTCTTCTAATTCTCTCGTCGGATGCGATTTCTTGATGCTGAAGAGGATGATATATATATATATATATTCATTCATTCCTTGTTAAAAAGATTGTTAAAATTCTTCAGGACTACTCAGGCCATGGTGCTCAAGGTTTATTCACACAGAGTGCATTTAACGGTCAATTTCAAGAAGAGTCGTCGCACAACCATTTCGGGTTGGGCGGTGCCAATCCACTTCAGCCGCAGGTCAACCTCCTTCTATACATGAGTGCATTTTTTGACACCTGATGAGCATAATACATCTTCTTATTGTGTAACACTACTACACTACAGGGTATTGGCATGCAGCCTTTCAGTCGCTACAATTCGCAGCAGCAGCAGCACCGAACAACGTAAAAAAAAAAAAGTCCGAATCCGAATGGTTGCCATATTTTGCGTGCTGTGTAGAGGCTGATTGATGGTTGGGTTGGCTTGTTTGGTGGAGCCATATCATACATATGTTATGTTGAAACATCTGAGAGGAGGAGGAAGAAGAATGGATGGGAGATCAAGAAAGCTGATGAAAAGCAATGGGATGCTCTGGGAAGAAGCATATGCTTGTCTGGGAGGGAAGCATCCAAGACCCAGACTACTGCTATACCTTGTACAGCTTTTGTGCGTAGATCTATCGAATGTGTCATTTTGCTGCTATGATTGATTTTTGTCGAATATGTTTTATTGTAATATTGTTTATATCATTCCGCATTCGCGATTATTTTTTATATAAATGGCTCATGGCTGACAGCACATAGGCGGATAGAGGCTACGCCGATTTGATTGTATGTGTAAGATCTTCTCGCGTCCTCTTCCGTTTCGCTCCTTTGTGTCGATTCGATAGTAAGATCGCTTATATATGTCTTTGTCGACTGAATGAATTAACTTGTTGCATGTTGATCTCCTCTCTTTTGCCTCTCGCGAAGATGAAAAGTCACGATTTAGGTTCCATTTACGGGCCTTTATTTCTAATGTTGGCAATTTTGTTCCGATGTTGTATGATCGGATTCGCAGATGTAATCTCTGATTTTGTTTTTCATTATGCTGTATTGAATTTTTTTTTTCTCAGTTCTTACCATTAAATTTCTTCGTCTGCGTGTCCTTCGCTTTTACAGCATTTTGAAAGGTGTGATTTCTCTGCAGGAATTAAATAGGAGCTGATAACAGAAACTATTGAGGAGCAAATTAAGCATGGCCTGCAGGGGATTTTTTGATTGCCTTTTGAAGCTTTTGAATTTTCTCTTAATACTTGTTGGTCTGGCTATGATTGGCTACGGTATATATCTTTTCGTGGAGTATAAGAATGGAGCTTCTGGAGACGATGATGGCCCATTTCCGCCTTCAAATCCTGACATTGTAATGCTTGGTCGGCCTATGTTGATGGGCTTGTATTTGGCTGATAGCATTTTTGACAATTTGCCAAGGGCTTGGTAAGCAAGTACACTTTATAAGCTTCACTATGCTAGTTGTTTGTGTTTAGCTATGTACTATGTGGATTTTCTTTAGATTCTGTTTTTGAGCGTCACATTTTTCTACTAGCTAAAATGTGGCTGAAATTGCTAATTCTTATTGATATATATGCCGTCTCCTATCTTGTTTATTCTTTACAAACAACATCTTGCTCAAGTTCATGATCTCTTTTGTGCTACTTGCAGGTTCATATATCTTTTTACTGGCATCGGTGTAGTTGTTCTGGTAATCTCATGTTTTGGTTGCATAGGAGCTTCTATTCGGAATAGGTGCTGCCTTACTTGTGTATCCTTTTCTATAAAAAAATTTCATTTGTCATCTACTTTACGTGATGTTCTACCTCGTCGTATTGCGTTCGTAATTCAACAGTAATACTTAACTAGCCAATAGGACATTTTATTGGGGCATAGAAAATACTGGGGTAGTATTTTTTTTGATAATTTTATTGTTGTATACGTAAAGGTATGATTTATGTATGTTGTTTTTGTTTTGATGGTTAACACATCAAACCTAACATAGAATTATAGTTAAGCTTTTGATGAATATATGAGCAAATTAAGTATGCATGATTTCCTTAATGCGAGAAAGTATGCTGTATTTGTGGTATTGCTTATTTTACTGGAGCTGGGATTGGCAGCATTTGTCTTCTTCGATAAAAGCTGGAAAGAGGTTAGTGTTATCGTGCTTCTTCGATGTTTAGCACAATACATTTTAGATCTAATAATTGAATGAACAGGAGATCCCACGTGATAAAACTGGAAACTTTGATCAAATATATGAGTTCCTTGACGACAACTGGGAAATTATCAAGTGGTTGGCTCTTGGTTTTGTGATATTCGAGGTAACAGTACTCTCTTTGTGAGAACGAGAGCAACCGAATCTATGTTGCTGCCTTGTTCACCATTTTCCATGTGCTCATCACTCATCTCTTTGAAGTTTTACTAACTTTGTCTCAAATTGCAGGCTCTTCTATTCCTGTTAGCACTTGTTGTTAGAGCCGGAAATCGCCCAGCAGACTACGACAGCGACGAAGAATATATAACCGCACCAAGGCAACAGATTCGGCAACCATTGATAAGTCGTCCACCTGTGCCAGCTGCAGGTATTCCCGTTGCAGGTACTCTGGACCAGCGCCCAAGTCGAAACGATGCTTGGAGTACTCGTATGAGGGAAAAGGTACACACAACACCGATGATTTTTTTTTTTTTTGTAAATTTGGCATTCTTATTTTAAAATCTCTTGTATTGCAGTACGGACTGGACACAACAGAGTTTACTTACAACCCATCGGATCCAAATCGATACCAGCAAAGTGCGACGCAGCCTGCAGAGGAAAGGAGTAGATGCACCATAATGTGAGTGACGGGTTTGGTTTGATTCGTGAGACTGTGTTGCGTTATGCAATTTTCAAGGTAACCACCCTTTCTTTCTGCCGTGTTTTTATTTGAGTTTGGTTGTTCTCGTTGCATGTATTTGGTAGGCCTTGTGTGTGTGTGTGTTTTTTTTTTTAATCATCATCATCATGGACTACTGGACTAGTGCTAAATTGTTTAAATCAATGTGAATTAAATCCCAGAAATTATTTATTATGTAATAAAGGCAGAAGTGTGTTTGTTATTGTCGATGAGATATAAGAAGCATGTTGAACCTCATTGCCCACAAGGACAAAAGAGGAGGCAACTCCTAGAAGTAGAATTGCCAGGAAAGAATTCAGACATGTGTTTTTGTTTTTTGTTTACAAAACCATCTCAACCCTCCATTCCCCTCTCACTTCTCTATAACTACCCACCCCTTCGCTTCCTTCTCCAACACAGCTGCAATCATCACTCCTCCACATGGAAGAAGAGGTAATAATACAATGTTTCTTCTTCCTCTAGCTAATCTAACTCTGATTTGATAATATTGGGGTTTTGTGTGTGTGTCTGTGTGCAGAGAAGAAGAACAGGGGATGGAAGCATCGATTTCCGGGGCGACCCTGCGGTGCCCGAGAAGACCGGCCGATGGACGGCTGCGATCATCATTCTATGTGAGTTTTTTGCTTCGGTTTGGACACGTTAGTAATAATACAAGGATGGATGTTTGTTTTCTTTCTTGCATGAAGAAAATTTTGAGGCCACTACTGTTGTCTGTCTTGGCGGGTAGTGCATTAATGAATAAATAAAATGATTTGAATCCACATAACTTGGAGACACTGAGATTGACGCTACCACAGCATTACTTATATTGATTGACTTTGCTTTTTGTTAGTGCCCTGAGTTGCACGTACGTTATCTAGACATGAAAAACGGATAGCCATAAAAATTCCCACCAGGAGAAATAATTTTATGGTGATTTGTGTGTTTTTGGTGTGTAGTGAACCAGGGGCTGGCTACGCTGGCATTCTTCGGCGTGGGAGTGAACCTGGTCCTGTTTCTGACCAGAGTCTTGCAACAAGACAATGCCGCTGCAGCCAACGCGGTCAGCCGATGGACCGGAACCGTGTACATTTTCTCCCTGCTCGGAGCTTTCCTGAGCGATTCATATTGGGGACGGTACAAGACTTGCGCCATTTTTCAGGCCGTTTTCGTCTCGGTAAGCCAAGCCCCATCCGTACTCATGCATACAACCCCGCCCTTGCTTGATCTGATTTTTGTTTCTAACCAGGGCTTGGTGTTACTCTCGCTGACGACGCATGTTTTACTCTTGAAGCCGGCTAACTCCTGCGCCGAAACTCCACGATGCAGACCACATTCCAGCTGGGAGATAGGCCTTTTTTACGTATCAATGTATCTGATTGCACTCGGAAATGGAGGTTATCAGCCCAACATTGCAACCTTCGGTGCAGATCAGTTTGATGAAGGGGATGCAAAAGAATCTCATTCGAAAGTGTCATTTTTCAGCTATTTCTATTTGGCTCTCAACTTGGGAGCACTTTTCTCCAACACGATACTGAGTTATGTGGAAGACAAGGGATTGTGGGCTCATGGATTTTGGGCATCTTCCCTTTCCGCTCTCGTCGCCCTCGCTCTGTTCATCGGTGGGACGGTGAGGTATCGATATTTGAGGCCCAGTGGGAATCCATGCTCCAGATTTTCACAAGTGATCGTTGCTGCATCGAGGAAATGGAGGGTGCAGCGGATTGATGAAGAGCGTTTATTTTCTGTCAGGGCTGCTGATGGCCCTGTGAAGAAATCTGGAGTTGTTCATAACAGCAGAACCAATGGATTCAAGTAAGTTCCATCTTACTTAGCATGAGGAAGGAGACAGACTAGACTATCTATACTTATACTTACTGTTAAAATTGTTGTGTTGACAGATTCTTGGACAAAGCTGCATACGAAACTCCCCAAGACAAGGACCACCGGAATCCATGGCTCCTGTGTCCCGTCTCACAAGTCGAAGAAGTCAAGTGCATCCTCAGACTCCTCCCCATCTGGCTCTGCACCATCATCTATTCAGTGGTCTTCACTCAGATGGCTTCCCTCTTCGTCGTCCAAGGAGCAGCAATGAACACCACAATCTTCTCATCAACCTTCAAACTCCCACCGTCGAGCATGTCCATTTTCGACATCCTAACCGTGGCCCTCTTCATATTCCTCGACAGAAGACGGAGGCTCGCAATCATCACCGAAAAGGGTGTGCTGCACAGGATGGGAACCGGGCTCGTCGTATCAGCCCTCGCCATGCTCTCGGCCGGCGCGGTGGAATGCTACCGTCTCAAATACGCGACGCAGAAGGAGGAGGAGGAGGATTCGAGTTCTCTGAGCATGCTGTGGCAGATCCCGCAGTACTGCCTGATCGGAGCGTCGGAAGTGTTCATGTACGTGGGACAGCTGGAGTTCTTCAATGCGGAAGCTCCGGAGGGATTGAAGAGCTTCGGGAGCGCGCTGAGCATGACGTCGATATCGGTGGGGAACTACGCGAGCAGCTTGATGGTGACGGCTGTGATGAAGATCACGGGAAGGGAGGGCGGCGGCGGGTGGATCGGCGTCGATCTGAATAAGGGGCACTTGGAAAGGTTTTATTTCTTGTTGGCTGGTCTGAGTGTGGTGGATTTGGGAGTGTATGTTGGGTGCGCTGTTTGGTATAACAAAATGAAGGGGGACGCCAAATGTGCTTATCATCCTGAGGAAGAGGA
>KE529605.1:0-12843 GCA_000441915.1 Genlisea aurea | reverse complement strand
TTTTTTTTTTTTTTTTTTTTTTCTTTTCGTCATGAAGGCAAACCTGAAATGAGGAATCTCTGCAAGGTTCTTGTCCTCCAGGGTTAAGTTAAGAAGGCTCGACTGCATAGGATCGTGAGGGGACAACACCATATACCAGCAAATTTTACGTAAAACCTGCAGCGAAAATGGGGAAACAGTTCAGAGGCAAGATAAAAATAGGCAGATAAAAAGAAAAAGAAAAAAAAAGAAAAAACAGAAATAGAGAGATCATTATACTGGAATCCACTGATCGGGGTCTTCTTTCACGGAGGGAATATCATATATTGACTTGTAGCATCGACATATTTCGAGGTAGTCGTTATTATGTGCATAGTACCTACACCATACAAAGCCAAATCATAATTCAGCTAGCATTAAATATCGATGAAAGCACCTTAAGCATCTCTTTCCTACTTACCTAAACAACTACTAATTGGTTTCAACAGATTTAGAAACATACATACCGAATCATTAATTGGTAGTAGATGCGCTTCAACTCCAAAAGAGATGGAATATCAGCCGGAGGCTCTTCAATAATGCTTTCACCCTCCTTTGGCTTTTTCTTATCTTTGGAAGTGTCGGCTTCAAAAACCCTAGGACTTATCTTTCTCGAGAGTATTTGGGCACGGACATAGTCCTGGCGATCCAAACACAAGCGTACCTAAAAGGAATTTAAAGAACATGATTGCCATGTCATGAGCCATCCTCAGTGTCAATAAATGTGAAGACAAAATGAAAGGGGCACATACTTGCTCAAGTATGAAAGCAATTTTTTCAGTCTTTGCCATCGCACCAAAGGTTTCTACCTGATAAAGAAATGAGTTGCAAATTCCGGAATTAGGAAGTGAGATGCATTTGGCAAAAACGATGCATACATAACCCAGTCACAACTCACCGCAATTTCTTGCATCAATTCAGCAGCCTCAGCTATAAGCCCTTGTTCTTCCTTAATTTTCGCAAGTTTCTTGATCAATCTAGCCCTTTCTATTTCGACGTATATCTGAAATCAATTTATCCAATTGTCAGAATAACAGCCCTATATTCAATGCCAATGCATGTTTTGCAGCACGAAAGTCACCTTCCCAGCAGATACACTGTTCAATGACTTAATGAGGTCTATTTTAGTATCAAGGTCTGGAGTCTGGTCAATATATTGCATTGCTTTTTGGACCATGGCTTGCACAGCCTGCATCATTTTGTAAGGAATCAAATAGAAACCTTGAAACAAGCGGAAGAAAACATATACCAGTTACTATCCCACAGAAGAAATTAACAGAATCTGAAAGAAAGAGAAAATGTGGTTTGCTATATAAACTAATGAATTCACAAGTACAGCGCCATAAGCCCTCGTCCCAGTATCTAGCCGACTTTAACAAGCCCCAAAACGATCTAACGTTGTAAAGATTTACGAATTCGGTAGACGATGAACAATACTAGCATAAATATTCCAACATAAACATGAATGTATGAGGCTCAATCCATAATAGAAAATGAATGTAAAGCAGTAACGCCAATTAGATAAGATTTTTCAAGTGCACAAACACCAAATGAATATCCTCACGCAAACTCAATGAATAAAAAAACAGCGAACCTGTTTCAACTGCCCCCGACGCTTGGATATAAGCACAATCTGTTCATTGAGTATCTTCCATGCACCTGCCTGAAAGCAAAGCTCCAAAATTTCAATCACGGCTTTCCGCGTGCCTGCCACGTCTCCGATTTGCCTCATCTGCTTCTCCACATTGAGTAACGCCTCAATACTCTCCTCTAAACTTCCAAATCCGTTTTCCTGCTCAATTTTTTTTTTTCAAAAAAATTTGAGACTAAGATATAGAATCGGACCAAAAAAACTCCGCGTTCAGCAGAAATGAAGAACAAAAGGTTCCGATATCTCACCATTTTCGACGACAGGATCGACTTATTGGCGATGCCTTGGAATAAACCGTGAAAGATTGAAAACCCTAGTCTCTGAAGGCACAGTAATGAAATTGGGAATGAAACGAGAGTGAGAATTTAATATCCCGTGTTCAAATTTACAAGTAACAATATATATATATATATTTTATGGTTAATGGTTAACCAAAAAAAATTACCATAAACCCTCAAATATATATATATATATAGTTTATTGCAATTTATACTCTTTTTATTTTTAATTTTTACAAAAAATATTCCTCTTATTTCATAATTGTAATTTATACCCCTTATGTTTCATTTTGTGGCAAAATATACCCAATTCTGTTTGATGACGTCATTATCAATTTGGGTATATTTTGCCAAAAAATGAAATATAAGGGGTATAAATTGCAATAAAAAATATTAATTTTTCTGTTAGTTAACGGCGTTGAGTGTAAATTGCTAATTTTTAAAACAAAAGAGATATAAAATGTCATTATAAAATATAAGGGGCATTTTTTGCAAAATTTAGAAAGATTGGGGCATAATTTTTCATTTCATCTAAGGGAATAATTTCCTTATGCAAGTCTGTTGTTTTCTCCTCGTTGTTGGTTATGACAAAGTTTGGAAAGGCTAACAAATTCATTAATGATCGCGGAGGAAGAAGATGAAATACGCAACAAAACTGCGATTCCGTTCGGCATGGGTTTGTTGGTTGAGACGATGAAAATAAAAAACATGAACTTTCCTAAGCGTATCGAATTCGCCTCAGTCGTCATTCCCCATAAATTGCGGCGGAGGAGACACTCTCTTGTTCGTGGCGTGATTTTCAGTTGGAACTGTTTTTGTTTTGTTTCTGTGAAGAAAACAAAAAATGGTGATCTGTTTCTCTGTTCTGGTTTCGATTTCGTGGGTTATCGGCCTCTGGATGTGGAGGAATCGGAGGAGAATGACTTGGAATTGGCCGATCGTCGGAATGATGCCGAAATTGGCGATGAACGCCGGAAGGGTTCACGAAATTTGCACGGAAGTTCTCGCCGGAAGTCGCCGGGAAACTTTCTGGTTCAAGGGACCCTGGTTTTCCGGCATGGAGATTCTGGGCACGTCCAACGCCGCCAACGTCCACTACGTCATGAGCGCGAATTTCGGGAACTTTCCGAAGGGCGCGAAATTCAAGGAGATGTTCGACGTTTTTGGCGACGGGATTTTCAACTCCGATTCGGATTCGTGGCAGAGGCAGAGGAAGACGGCGAGGGCGCTCATCAACCACCGCGGTTTCCAGGGCTTTGTATCGGAGATCACTCGCCGGAAAATAGAAACGGGCCTGATTCCCGTCATGGAAATGGCCTGCAGGAAAACCACGCCGATCGATCTGCAGGAAATCTTTCAAAGGCTCACTTTCGACACGACCTGTGCCGTGATAACAGGGTACGACCCACTCTGCCTCTCCCCTGAATTGCCGGAAGTTCCCTTCTCCGCCGCCATGGACGCAGCAGAGGACTCCATTTTCATGCGCCACATCCTCCCAGAAACAATATGGAAACTCCAACGATGGATCGGAATCGGCTCCGAGAAGAGACTCAAACAAGCCAAGCAAATCCTAGACACCGTCATCGCCGAATACATCACCAGAAAACGGGAAGAACTCCTCACCGGAAACTCCGGCGGCTCCGACTTGCTGACTTCTTACATCCTGGATTCCGAAAACAACGACCCGGACGACAAATTCCTCCGAGACACAATCCTAAACCTGATGATCGCCGGCCGAGACACGACAAGCTCCGCCCTAACCTGGCTCCTCTGGCTCGTCTCAACCCATTCCCACGTACAAAACAGGATCAGGGCAGAGTTAAAATCAGCACTTCCCGAGAAGACCTCGCCGCCATGGATCTTCACCGAAGAAGAAACAAGAAACACGGTCTACCTACACGCGGCAGTGTGCGAATCCCTCCGGCTGTACCCGCCGGTCCCGTTCCAGCACAAGGAGCCGGCAGAGGACGACACGCTTCCGAGCGGCCACAGAGTGAGCCGGAGGACGAAAGTGGTGCTGTTCCTGTACGCGATGGGGAGGATGGAATCGATATGGGGGAAGGACTGCGGCGAGTTCAAGCCGGAGAGATGGATTTCCGAGCGGGGTACGATCCGGCACCAGCCGTCGTATAAGTTCCTGGCGTTCAACGCCGGTCCGAGGACCTGTCTGGGGAGGGAGGCGGCGCTGTCGCAGATCAAAATGGTGGCGGCGGCGATTATTCAGAACTACGAGGTGGGATTGGCGGAGGGACACGTGGCGGCGCCGAACTGTTCGGTGATTCTGTACATGAAGAATGGGCTCAAGGTCTGGATACGACGAAGAATATAATAATAATAATAATAATAATAATAATATTTTATTATACCCTGACGAAGAAAATGCTCAATTCCGGCCCACTATTCCCATCGGGACTCAGCATATAAAGCGTCTCCGAATCCTTGGACCCCACCACCCGATCGAAGTGGGCCCTCATGTAAGCCAGCTCAGCATCGGCGACGCCGTCCGGCTCGGATTTTCCCGGGAGAACTCCGGCGCCCATGGAAACCGCCTTGAGGAGCTCCATGACGCGGAGATCTTCCTCCGTCGGCGTCCTCTTGACGCCGTAGCCGACCTTCTTGCCGTTGCAGAACATGGTCCAGAGGGGCTCCTCGAGCAGCTCCGTCTTGTCCTTCTCCAATCGTTTCTCGCACTCCAAGGCGATCCTCACCATGCCCAGACTCATCTCCTTCTGCAGCGATTGCGTCTGCATCTCCATCTCCACCACCGCCGTCGGCAGCGTCCGGGAATTCTCTTGAATCGACAGGCTCACCCGGCCCTTGCGGTACCTGCAAACCCTTTTTTTTTTCAAAATCAATATCGATCGTTTTCTTTTTGAACGCATCCGATCCGAATAAAATCGACATCGAAAAAAACCCGTACCCGAATAGCGTTCCGGTGACGCGCGTACCGGCGGCGGCTTTGGCGTCGGGAAAGTGGCCGCCGGGGAGGGTGGGGAGTTTGCAGGCGGGAGTGATGATGGGGAAAGATCGGAATACATTTCGAAACATGCGGAATACCTTCGCCGGCTTATGTTTCTTCTTGGTGGAGGGCTGGAGGAGGGTGAGGGCGGCTGCCGGCGCCGGCGGGATGGAAGACTGTGTGGGCTCTCCCATCAACCGGGAAAGATCGCCATATGCAACGTCGGGATTTGCACGGCGGAGAATCGGAATAATATTTTTTTTTTTTTGCATGGGAATTGAAATGCTTATAATCCTCTAATGGTTTCCTACCATCTAGGAACTATATTTAGGATGGCAGAAATCAGATCTTTACAATTTTATTAGTATATATAAATATAAAATGCAATCGATACAATAAAATCAATCTGATTATAAAATGTTCATTTTTGAGAATCACAGCCCCAGAATCCATTAGTTGAATGAAATAATTTTCTAGCTTCATATTGAGACACTGAGCAAAGGAATTTTGTGATGGCCCACATTTAAATTTCGTTGCCCAATCATTTACCCTCACTGTTTTATCTTTATCACACCAAACTTATCATTTTTACTCGGGATTAGTCTCGTTTAAACTTCTGATTTCTGTAAAATCTGACCCAAGTTTTGCATATTATCTAAGGATTAAGGATCTTATATCTCGATTTGATTGTTTTTCTCGACTGAGTCACATGACTTAACAACGACCGCAAACATAGCACTCATCAAATCACAACAGTTTTTCATTGTTGATTGAGAGAGACGCGACAACCCGATTGATTGTCTTGTCGGAAGCAGGTTTCCCATTTTGTGAATGGAATTGAGCGCGATGCACAATCGGTCTTGTTTTAAACTGTGGCAAACTCTTATCCACATCTTTACACTGTTAGTATCAGCACGTGGTTTTTTTTTTTTTTTATTTCTCTCGAATTAAATGCTTCCCTCATTAGTGACTGAATGATACTTATTAATTCCATCGCTAGCCTAACCTAGTAATCAAAATCAAATAAACCCTAAATAATATTACCATCTTTCTTTCTAATGGAATATGCCATGCAAAAGGTATCAAAACACACACACTTGAAGGTGTACTGCGGATAAGTACAGCAGGGAAGAGAGAGGCTGCAGTTCTTAGTAGTTACACTTACCACACATTGAATACTTGGCTCAAACCCTTTCCACGTAGATCGTAAAAACGCTCTGTTTATTTAACCCTCTCCAGTCTCCATTGTTTTCTGACGGAGGAAAGAAAAATAAAATGTGCGCGGAAGATAACTCGTCGCGAGGGGTGAGGAAAGGGGCGTGGACCAAGTATGAAGATGATCTCCTCAGAGAATGTATTGGCAAACATGGAGAAGGGAAATGGCACATGGTTCCCATCAGGGCTGGTACGTATTATTTATTATAGTCGTTTGTATTATCAACGAGGTACTACAACACCATAGTACTGCTGAATTGAATTAGAGTAGCTGTGGATTGAAATTATGTATGATAGGATTGAACCGGTGTCGAAAGAGTTGTCGATTGAGGTGGCTGAATTATCTCCGGCCGAATATAAAACGAGGGACGTTCTCCGAGGATGAAGTGGACCTTCTTCTCCGGCTTCACAAGCTGCTGGGCAACAGGCTAGTGCTGTGTAAAATACGTGTGTATTGATCCAGGTGGGGATAAGGGGGGTGTTGGGGATTGATTGATCCAGGTGGTCGTTGATAGCGGGAAGGTTGCCGGATCGAACGGCGAATGACGTGAAAAATTTCTGGAACTCGCACTGCAAGAAGAAAGCCCCCGAAGAAAAAAGCGGCGCCAAGCAGCCATTGTTGGTGCTGAACGAAGGAGTAGCTGAACCCGTCACTGTCGCTACTACATCTAATAACAACGTCATCAAACCACGGCCGTTTCGCTTTTCCGTCGTGCGGAAACCGCCGCCCGTCGAAGAGACCGTCCCCGTTGCTGACGAAGAAGGGGGAGGCGGCGGCGACAAGTGCGTGGAATGGTGGAGGGAGTTATTGGAGCTGTCGGAAAGCGGGGACGGAATCCCGTTCCCGGAGTCAACTCCGTTGGAAGTATCGAATGGATTCTTGCGCCTGGATACGGATACGATGACCAGCTGGTAATCATTGTTTTTGTACTTTTAAAATTCTCCCGTCTTTATTTTTACCAGCATACTTTACTACTTCTAATCAAAAACACTAGATATATATATATATATATATATATATATCAGCGTGCAGTAGAAGTACTAGTGCAACATAACATAAATGGTCAATGGGGCCACCATAACATAAATAAATGGTCAATGTGATCTGCTGCAACACAATGACTATACATACAGACATCATCATCCAACACCTTCAAGTTATACAGACAGACAGCAAGCATCATCATACATACACATTCAAATCCTCCTCCTTCCTGATCAGAAAAATAGCTGCTTACACTGGCTGGCTCCCACTTCCGAAGGGCAATAGGGGCACTTGAACGGCCTCGTGTTGTTGTTCCTCGACAGCTTCGTGATGGACTGCTTGCACAGGACGTGCCCGCAGGATAGCAGCATCGGGGGATTCTCCTCCGTCGCCTGGTCCCGGCTCACCGGGCACACAAACACCGAATGGAACTGGAACTCGCTGCCCAAGTCCAACGGCACCGGCAACTGTTTCATGCTGTGCCATTCCTGTTTCTTCCCTATCATCACACTCATCAGCTTCAGCAGCGTCGGCAAAGCCTGGACGCCTGCCGCCATGGTCACGCTCAGGGGAGACTCGTGGGATTGTCCCATGAGGTTGCAGAACTGCCGCTTGATTTCCTCCGCCAGTTTGTCCCAATTTACCGAGGAGTACAGTTCTGAGTACGGCGAGGTGTCGGGGCGTCCGGCATATACCAGGGAAGCGATGAGCTTCTGGATGTCGGGCATATGCTTCTCGGCAAAAGGATTGAAAAATGCTCTCCCGTATTTTAGAGCTTCATCGACGCCCTTGTTCTGCAGTATCTCCACAAACTGAAGGTGGTGAAGCTTGAACTCAACATTAGAACCATTTTGAATGAGTTCTTCACGATGATTTGTAGCCCAGTCGAGAGCGGGCTTCAAATTCCGATCTCGCATGGCTTCCAATATCTGAAAGAGTTCTAGGAACGGGATCTTCTTAGACTCCGCCTCGGGTTCATTCGCCTCCTCCACGAAACAATCGCCAAGGTCGAACTGCCCCTCTCGATAGAAGTGGCTCGCGATGATTTGATTCACAGTCCGGATATCGAAATCCACATTGCGATAAGCCCTGGAGATTTCGGGATTGAACGACTTCTCGAGAAGCTTTGCGTACTTGCTCAATGCAATATTTAACTCCTTCTGCGTGCCCTCCAGTTGGCTGAGCACACCCAAATCTTTCAGTCTCTCCTTCAGCTCGCTGAGAAACAACTTCTGATCGGAAGAAGAGGCCGAGTCCTCCTGAGACTGCATTTTCGACAGCACTTGCACTATTTCATCTTCGATTTGTTGAACTATTTCTTGAGACTTCGAAGATGAAAGCTTTTGCTTCTTCGTCACACGGTCAAAAGCATCTTTGATGGGATCCAACTCCATTCCCAATCTATTGATTCAATACCTGAGCTAGCATGATGGTGGAAAAAAGGATCAGCTTATGGATGAAGGCAAATTGAAAACTTTGCAGCAGAAAAAAAATATATTCAAAGATCCCTTCAGAAATTCAGCCATCAAATATTCAAAATTTAAAATCTATTATGCAAAATCAAATCTCACATACAACACAAAATTTCGTTGGAAGACATACAACCCGAGCACTAGATCCTCCATAAGTCTCTTTGAAATCTATATAATCCTCTACAGCGCATGAACATTAAAACCCCAGGGCAAACCAAAAATCAGATCGACGAAGCACCAAACCAAAATTAATAATAATAATAATAAAAATAAAAATCGAATTCAGCGAGAGAAGCAATCAAGAAAAAAAAAATAAAAACTGAAAATCCAGAGGCGTAAAATCAAAATAAGGAGAATATGCTCACCGAAAACAGGATTACGGAGCAAGATACTCCGATTGACGATAGATTGAGGGCAACTCTGACGAACAAGCAAAGAAGCTATTGAAGAAAACAAAAACAAGCCTTATTTCGGTGTTATCTTAAAAAAAAGAAAGAATTCATGCGATTATTGACAATAATGTCCTTCTTGATCAGGGGGGGACCACTGACCAGCATCATGATAAGGATAGCTCAGGCCCAATCTGAATGAGGCCCAACATCTGAGGCCCAATATATCCAGTAGGCTAAGCAATAAGCATCCTCTCCTCAACCTATACACACTGTTCGTTCTGTTGTGTTTCACAGTTGGTGTGCGGGAGATGAAGCTGTTGGCGAATCTTCCAGAGGAAGTTCCTTGAAACGAACTCAAGCTATTACCTTGTCCGAGAAATACAATAAACCGCCCTCCTTTTTATTGTGGGGAAAGTTATGGATTCTGGGATTGCGAGCAGCGAGCTAGGGTTGTTGGAGGAGCCCCGAAACGAGAAGCGCCATGGATCTGTGAGTCTGGAACATCTGAGATCGAACAAAATGCAGAAGCCCGGTGAGACAGGTTACCCTTTCGGCGGAGGACTCAATCTGTGGCTACCGGAGAACGACGCCCATAAACTTGTTCCGATTTCACCTTCCCTTTGGATGGGAGGAGGTACGTATAATTACATCAACGCGATTATCTTCCTCGTTTGTTGATGGGATTTTTTTTCTTTTTTCAGGCGGAGTATATGGAAGTGGGGGGAGTCCATTCACGCCCTCGCAGTGGATGGAGCTTGAACACCATGCTTTAATCCACCGATACATTGCGGCCAACGTTCCGGTGCCCCCCAATCTGCTCTTGCCGTTGAAGAGATCACACACCTCCGATTTACGTATGTCAGCATGTAATGGCGCCTCCTTTGTTTTGTTTTTCTGGTAGATTGATTGATTTTTGTTGTTGCAGTGAGGTGGGGTTCTTTCCCTTTGGGTTTCTCCGGCGATGCGGAGCCGGGAAGGTGCCGGAGAACTGACGGAAAGAAGTGGCGGTGCTCTAGAGATGCAGTTCCTGATCAGAAGTACTGCGAACGGCACATCAATAGAGGCCGCCCCCGTTCAAGAAAGCCTGTGGAAGGTCAAAACGGCCATGCTTCTTCTTCTTCTTCTTCGCAGCAGCAGCAGAAGAATCAGTACACTTGTCCGGCTACTAGCACGATGTTCGCTCATCTCTTTGATATATTGTTTTTTCTTCGATATGTATGATCGAGACGTAAACGTCCTTCTTCGATGTCTGCAGATCACGAGGAGGAGGGGTTGAAGGTTCGAATTCGAAGACGAGCGCCACTGCTGGTTCGGATTTCGGCTCCGTGTCGAATCCTTTTATGAGGTTCAGCAGAGAAGAAGGATCCGAGAACCCTAATTTGGCGGACTGGACTCAACTGTCCATGACGTCGTCTCCAAAACCCTCCGCTCTGCCGTATCACGATCTGGAATTGATCCAAATGAGCCTCGGGATCAACAATTACCTCGGCGAATCGACGAAGAAGCAATCCTGGTTGCCAGTCTCTTGGGGAAATTCCGTCGGAGGTCCGCTCGCAGAAGTCCTGACCACCGGAGGAGGAGGAGGAGGTATCCACGCAGAAACCGACGGCGAGAAGACCAACGCCTCCTTTTGAACGTCTCTCTCTCTTTTGTTTTCAAACTTGGGAAGGTGGAACAATTTTTCAGTCGTCTGTTCCACTCGCGTCACACGCTTTTTGTAACTAAAATAGCGTTTTGTTTGTCAAAAATAAAATAAAATAAAAATTCAAAAACAATCCACCATCTATGCTTGCTCCTGCTCTTGTTGAGAGTCGAACTCAAGACCTCCCGCTTACTAAACGGGTGCTCTAACCAACTGAGCTACAAGAGCGCCTTTTCCCTTTGTTTAAGGAAAGAGAAAACATAATGAATACATTCCGGTTAAATAACATTATTTTTCTTGTATTTATAAATACACAAGGAAAAATACACAAGGAAGAAACGCGAATCCGTGTTACACGATGTGCAGTTATTTACAATGCAGTAGGAATCACAACGAAATGCTGATAAAATGTGGTAAGGCAGTAGACGAATTGGGTTTCATCGAGCTAGTCAGTCAGTCACTTGATGATGCCTTGCCGCCCTGCTTTTCCCCGCTTCTTCCTCTTCATCAGTCTTCCCCAGTTCCACCCAATCTCTCGTATCCTTATCCGAACTGCTGCTCGATTTCCCGACCGTATCCCCGTCTTCTTCTTCTTCTTCCTCAAGATCGCTGAATGACACGTCTTCCTCGCCCACTGGAATGGACGGCTTGACATTCGTGTCCGTCGTTTCTTCCTTCAACCAATCATCGTCCTCCTCCTCTTCCTCGACAACGATTCCGCTGCTGGGATGATGATTCCGGGATGCTTTGCCTTCGCCATCGTCGGTTGGTTGAGAAGCATCCCGATCATCGGGTGACGTTCCTGGGTCTGATCCGGAGGACGGAATAGGGAGGGGCGACTTCTCTTCGTGATCATGATCGCCAGCGGCAGGAGTCTGTTCCGGAGATTTCTCTGTGAACGACGCCGGTAGATCAGCATTTCGATTCTTCAGCTCGTTCGACAACAAGGCCCTGGCTTCCATTACCTACACAAAGCCATATAATGTGGGGATCAATCGAGAAACGAGATCAAAACAAGAGGAGACGTGCCTGTGGTGTAGAAAGGAGCAGAGCGTCCTCTTTGTCCAGCCTAGTGTGGACGAGCACAAAGTAAATCTTCCAAAACTGATCGTCGCTCATGTGTCGAGGGCAAAGTTCCATCCTCAATGCAGCCAATCTCGGAGCACGTTGCTCCACAGCTAAGGCATGCTCTTGTTGCTCATCAGACATATCAAACTCTAGTATCGGAAAAGACGGAAACACTATCAGCATTTAACTAACAGGTGAAAACTCATGAAACAAGATACTGCAAAAACGCCTTCGGGTTAGTGATCTGAAAATTGAGTTAAAAATGCTCACATACCATCGAAATCGCCATCGTTTTCCAGTAAAGGGAAGTCCATCCAAGTCTCGGGATGGATGGCAATATCACGAGCAAAGGCCACTACTTCCTCAGTGACGCCGATCGGGCCTTTCCCTGACGAATCGCCCTTCCCCTTGCCCACGGACTCATCGTCCGAATCCAATTGAAGAAAGCTGGACGCCATCTTCGTAATCTCGGAGACGTTGATGTTATTCGAAAACCGAGAAATTCCGCTTCTGAACCTTTCCCCAATCTCGGCAAAGTCACCGCGGATCCCCAAACCCTGGTCCTCCTCCGATCCAGCCGCATCCCGATCGGATTTCTGGTCCGGCTGGGGAGGGGGAGCAAGAAACGACGCGAACCCCCGAAATTGACGGGTTAGGGTTCTGCTGAGCTCCGAGAGGTCATTCTTGACACCGGGTGACTGAGCAGTCGGTGAATCTTCATCAGATATCCTGTCGGCGCCTTCGTCAAGCTTGAGAGAGTCGGCAATCGATCGAGCAAGCCATGACATCCTGAGATCTTCCCTTGTTCAATCGAATCAATTGTAATTTGTATTTAGTATTTAGTTAGCCTTTTTACTTTCCAGTTTCCAACACAAAAATATTTTTTGTATTCACAAACAGACCACTGAAGTTTTCTCCATGTTTACATTTCTCCCCAAACTCTTCTTACCGGCAGGAATTGCCTGCCGTGCGTTTACGTTTCGTATTTTATTTAAATTGCAATTTTATTTTAAGGTTTAGGATTTAGGGGTAAATGAGAAACAATAAATAATTTGATGGTAATGAAAACAATAATTTTTATTCCTCGTTTGGTAGGGGTGTTTGGTAGGTGTTGAGAGTTGTTAAATATAATAACGTCCAATAAATACACGTTTGGTAGACGG
>KE529579.1:0-13291 GCA_000441915.1 Genlisea aurea | reverse complement strand
TTGAAAAAAAAAAAAAAAAATGAAATGAAAGGGAGATTATAATTTTGATCCCTATTATAATTTACGGTATGTATTCAATGGATTATTTTCAGGGAAAACAGGGAAAAAAATTTGGTGCATTTTTTAACAAAATTGCATGCATTTGATAAATATTTTCTAATATAAAAGAGAGACACAGAGAAATGCATGTGATAGTTTTCAAAAGCCATACAGCAAAAAATTCGGAAGATATAGTTAGATCCGATAACACTAACTTACCAGATGCAAACTGTTGATGCTTTCAGGGTGGTTATACATAAGTACCCATGCACCAGCACAAAGACATTGCCGGTGCTGAGGAAAGCTGTGATTAATGTAAGTCATGACGTATGATGGATCAGCTGTAGTCGAAAGAAGTTGGGTGCATTGATTAATCACAGTATTTTCTGCCTGCAAATATCCAAAAAAAAAAAAAAACGATGTGAAATGCATTTTGATATTCTCTTCAGTGTAGTAATAATTTATAGGAAAAACGAGGTTCAGCTGCATCAGACTCCCGAGAGAATTAAAAAGCTCGATCATACAAGTGATAAGCTCGGTGGGATGATACAGAACAGTTAACCTATTTGCCGACTGTACTGTCACTTTGAAAAGCATCTGGGACAATTTTAAACAAAACCGCACTGACCACAAGATATCCTCACATTAAAAAGAATCCAATGATAACATCATCTCTTGACAACTTAAAAAGAACTTGGATGAAACTTAGGAACAGGGAGCAAATGCCTTATCAATCATATGTGGTCTAATGCATAAAATATCACAGAGAGTGAGATATAAAAGGAGAGAAAAGGCCTAGTACCTGCTGCCATAATTGGATGGCTAGGCCCCGCTTATCGATACGGCTAGTCAAGGCATCACGAAGAACAGAAGGGAAATAGCGCAAGGTGTTTTCAGACCAAGCATGCTGGCTTGTAGCAAGAATCTGTTCCAACATAGTTGGGAGGTACAACAAATGTTCAACTTCTCCAATTCCACGCGTCTTAATTATGATTGCTAGGGAAGTTACAGCAATCCGATTTAGAGTTTCTGTGAATTCTGTTGGACCCTGAACAAGTAATGAACAAGAAACGTCGTCAGTCAACAGGCCACAGTTCCATAAAATTAAATAACAACTAAAAATATCCTACTTTTCCATCTCTCTTAACATAAAAAAACTCCCGCATAGATAATATCAGATTCATGCACAAATTTTCAGCCAGCCTAAATGTACGATGATCCCCACGTTTCCCCTTTAGTGTAGCAATTCTTTTGGTGATTTCATGAAGCAAGCCTTTACTCTTACCTTGGTACCTACAACAGAAGGAGATGCAACAACATAAAAGAGTATCATTTGGGTGAGATGCAACATCTTCTGCATAAAAAGACCGATAAGCTAGCATTTCCTAAAAAAAGAATTTCACCTGTACAGTAGAAGCAAACGGTAGTTCAGAATTTCAAAGACCAAAATAGATGCAGAAGGTTTGGTTGGCTGGTTTGGATTTCTCTGGGTGAGATGCTGAAATGAAACTCAAAGGGAAATTAAGATGACGCACATAAATATCTACCAGTAGAGATAAAAAATTAAGATGAACTTGGGTGAGAGCATGGGAAATTGAAACAGGATACAAGCATGCAACTGCGCGTAATAAACCTCAAGGGAACAATAAAAAGGATTTGGCTTAGCAAAGTAAGATTATTTCCTACTTTATGCATTTTATTTTCACGAATTTTCATGAAAAGGTCACTTATTTTTCAGAAATATTCAAGGAAGGGGAACAGATGTAATATTAAGGAATTGTGATACTGAACTCCCACTGTCCTTTAAATCACAAAGTTATCTAGAAATTAGACAGAACTTACAATGAATCCACATAATGAATGAAGAACAGCACTGATATTCGTCTAAAAAAGAATCAGTGAAACACATGCTCAACGATTTCAGATTTAAGACACCCCAGAAAAAAATTTCGGAATCAGAGATCATTACACTTACGAGAATAATAAATATACGGTGCAGATTTATTTTAATCACCATAAGCCAATTACATATAGAGAAGAAAAAATACCATCAGAAGGTGGCGAAATAATGCATGAGGAGTAATTAGTACCAAACGGACATACGTTTCAACCATTGCAATGCTGGGGACTACCTGTTACATCATTACATTTCCTCAAATTGACAGGCAATATACTGAAAAGTAGATTTTCAATTATAAAACTCCTAGAATAATCTTAATACTGAAAACTGATGCATTTGAATATGCTTAAATATAAAAAACTACTACAATAAATATACCTGCCCTGAGAACATGGAATCTTCCAACTGAACTGCCATTTTCAAGCACAAATTTAAAGAAAAGCCAGATAAAAATGATATAGGTAATGGGCTGACTTCCTGCATCACCATTAATCTCTCACTTGTTTGTAGATTTGTACCAGTTAAAATTTCTGTTACCCCGGCATAGTTTAACCAGTTCGTGACTGCTTCCAATGCAGGGCCAGCCATTGTGTGTGAGACAACCCAAAACATCCCTATTGACCTTTCATCCATATTCCGGTAATCCATCATACGATCGTCTGAATTTTTTTTTTTAAAGAAATAGAAAAAACACACAAAGCGAGCAGGCATTATGACATGTAGGAAGAAATGATTTGCAGCTAGAAAATTGAGGTATCAATGTGTATATCCATGCATATTGCACCAGTCTGCATACTCAAATCAGCAAGGAATCAGATTCAATATGTTCATACATAACTGAAACACGTTTGAGAAAGACATTCTTTTTTATAGAAGTTGCAATCCTAGGTAATGGTCTCGCAAAAGAAAACTAATCTATAATATGAGAATGTGCAGTTGTTAAAACAATAAACACCTTTCTTTATCGGACAATAACGTGAAAAGCCAATAGAATGGTGCTTTGACCTTGACCAAGGAAATTCTAGCAAAAATAATCTAAACCAGACTAACAACAAAATTCATAAGATTTCAGCAGCATTTCAGTAAGTACAGTTGTGTGTTACAAAAAATCATGGGAAGAACCAGCAATAAATTTATTGATTACCTTTACTGACTTGCCTCCGCCATTCATCTATCTGCTTTCCCTTCTGAAGTTG
Organism: Genlisea aurea; assembly: GCA_000441915.1. Lineage (NCBI taxonomy): Eukaryota > Viridiplantae > Streptophyta > Magnoliopsida > Lamiales > Lentibulariaceae > Genlisea > Genlisea aurea. The sequence goes on along the minus strand of KE529579.1, from coordinate 10,156 downwards.
CTCTTTATTCAAGTATTCTCTGGTTGATGTATTTAATGTCCAAATGCGTAGATTTTGGCAACTGCTAATGAAATCTAGCAAGACACTTTGAGGATTATTAGGTTCAGACCCAAGATTCTCCTTGTGGAACGAAAGGATCTTTCTGGTTGTCTCCACCTACCACCCACCCATATCATGAAACCGAACAAGTTAAAAGCTCAAAAAGAGTAAAAAAGTTCATTAAAGAGGAGCACAATCAATAAAAAGGTATGCCAGGTCAATAGAAAATATGGGAATACCTTTCTTGGGTCTGAATTTAGAGCATTCCACACTAGCTCAACACGAATAATTTGAGCAAACAGCCAGGTAACATGATTGGTCCTCAGAATGTTCTGATCACTAGCATGAAGACGAGTAACAAGATTGTCCACAAATTCAACAAAGTCTATGCATCCGTGTTTGATGAGGTAAAAGAATAAATCTGAGAAGATAAGCCATTCCTGCCAGCAATTTGTCTCTGCATGTTTGAAAAAAATATTAATTTCAGTTTGTCAGGAGATCACAATTAACGGACATTTAAAATAAAAGCATGAAGCGGCATAGGCACTGCCAAGTATCTATTCATACATCACTAAGGCAGCGTTTGGTTGGAGGGTTTGGGAGGCAAATTCATGTCTCTCTGGCCAAAAATTAAGATCCTATGATAAAGTGTTTCAACAAAGAAAATTTCACAAGGGAGTATCCCAATATGGAAGAGTTCATGTTACGAACTTCATTGGTGTCAAATAACTTGTATTAGATTATAAAAAAAGTGAATCAAGAACTCTTCCTCTGAGATAAAAAGGTTAATTGACTAGTCAAATGTCAACAGAGAAAGAACAAATGATAAAAACGTCAAGAGGTGAAAAAAGCACCCGCAGGTTACTCAAATAGCTCCACAATTTCAACAACTCAACACGGAAACAATGAAAAACGTACCCGAGTTTGTCAATTTCAATAGCTCCACGATTCTATCAATTGTTGCCTCACTAATCATTTCCGAGGTAAAAACAGCACCTGAAGAAGGTCCTTGTGTATGAGGCCTGTGGCATGGTGCCAAAAGCAGCACCCGTCTCCACCAATCTGGAGATGGAGTGTTCCGGAAAGCATGCCTCAAACATCTAAGAGCTCGTTCCCAGTCAAGACTTCCCTTCTGAATGGATGCTGCGAGTTCCTACAGGAAAGCCAGATTAACAAAAGGCAATTCATTTAAAACTGAATCATGTTCAAACATGCTGATCTTGAAAGCAGAAAACAAAAAATTACAACTTACAAAACTATTTTCAATTAAGGCTCAGAAACTCTAGGCATGTGGGCTCAATTATAAGCTTAACTAAATTCTATCTGCGCTACACCAGCTTTACATAAAATGTAGGAGAATGAGAGTAAACTATTGTAGGAGACAGTATAAGGAGATGTTATATTTAAGGAGATGCCCATCAAAAGAAAATGTGAATGTTCTCATATATATACAGAACTCACTTTTACGATATAAAATGAAAGGAATTTAAGTTCTTCAGAACTGCATGTTTTATTAATCTTCACTATCACGTAGAATTTGCCTGATAAAGATACCATTTCAAATAAAGTACTGTAAAAAAGTTGCAGATAGAATACAGAATATTAAATTACCTCTCCATGCAGCGGTTCCCCAAGCACACTAGGATATGTGATTGGCGAAGATCGCATGTTGGTCACTGTTTCACCAGAAATGCTTGAAGTTGCCTGAGGCAAAAGTCTGGAAGTTCCAAAAGTGGGGCATTGGAGATGCTGATCCAACATTTGCATGTGTATTGATATCATATCTCTCCGCCTGTGAATCTCGAGAATAAGGGAAAACAGCGCCTCATCTGCTATATTCTCAATATATTGGAAGCTGCTATGTATCAGTTCATAAAATGGAACACGGCATTTAGTCGGTTCAACTAGCAGCCAAATCACATCTAAGCAATGGCGCACCCATTCAGGTAATGTCACGTCAGGCTTCAAGGATTTTGCACCATCAAATTCATCAACCCGATGCTGTTTTAGGTCCCAATGGGTAAGCCAATTTAAAATGTGGTTAAGAATATCAGCATGAGTAATTGGGCGTAGGTTAGAGCGCAGGCCTATCAATACTATCTTACAAGATAGTTCACGTAGACAACTCACAGCATTTTCTCTAAGAGATGAGTTAATAGGTATCTTCTGACCTGCAAAAGTGGTATCAGTCGGCTTCAATGGTGATAATGTGACACAAGAGGATGGCTCCGCGGCTGACTGTGTAGGTGATCCAACACCGTGAATTGAAGCCAAGGGAGAAACTGGATTTGATGACTGGAAACTGACAGAATTAGGAATAGTAATTGATGGCTGCAGAATGCCTGATTGTGACGAGGCAGTAGAAGCAGTAGGAACCACGGTTTGGCTTCCTTGAGCAGCAGGGGCTTCTGTTGAAGATACTGATGAAAGCAGAGCAGTTAAGAATGTATCCCAGTTTATGAACCCTCTATTGCAAAGTACATTCATTGCAAAGAGCAAGAATTCAGCTCTGGGACCATGACTGCAGAACTGGATAACCAATGATATTAGAACTGGCTCAGTTACACTACGCAGTAGCTCCAGGTCCTGGGGTAAGACAAATTGCAAAAGCTCAATCGCATCTTCCAATCGCAGATATTGAAATTAAAACAAACAATTCAAAATATATGATGATGAAATTTTAAAAAGTAAGCTAAAAAAAAAAGTTTACTGGAAATTGCCTCCATATCTGCTCGAAATCAAAAATGAATTGGTCATTAGGGGGTGGAAACTCTTTGTTTGCAGCAGTAACTCTCTTTTTGGCCCTGTTCCTGAAATTTAGAAATTACAAGCCCTCAAACGAGTTAAAGCCATATGTACAAGGATTTATGCACAGCATCGCACAAACAGCATGACAAATAAGCAAAAGCCAGAAGAAAAAATGTTATTAAACTTCAGAGTCATTACAGTTTCATTCTATTAATCCAGAAACCTAGGATTGTTCCAACTAGAACGCCAGTGAACGTGAAATCATCAGAGCATTGAAAATAATATGGAGTTTCAAAATACCGAAAAACGAAGTGCATAGATCAAGCCAACAAAGCGAAAAATTCAATTGAAATTCATTTTCAAAATTTCCAACTCACGGAGTTTCTCTAACAGATTCGTCTGATTTCTGCCACGCACTCTTCTGCAAAATTCAAGCACAAATACCGATAAATTCAACGAACAACAGAACATAGAGGCAGAGCTCCTAAGCCCTAACTAAGCAGCATACTCTTACGTACACCAGAGTAAACATTAAAGAGCTCGAGTATTTCGAGGCGCGCTGGATGGAACTGCAGGTTGCGTGAGGAAGAAGAACCTCTCGGTAGCTGCTGAATTCTGCTGAGCTGTTCCATCTCCGATAGGTGCTGCCCTTGCGCAGAAGAAACACGCTGCATCTTTACGTGAGATGAATCAACCAACGAAGCTTGGAGTCGAGGCCTCTGAATTTATGAATAAAAAAAAAATCAAGAAATTATTATAGATATATATATATATTTAAAAAAAAGGTCGAAATTATTTATTCCATTAATCTTTTGTTTTTTTTAAATCCAAATATAGGATGCGAAAACGAAGAACAGATTGGTGGTTGTTGATGGAGATTGGACTAGTTTTATTCCGGATTCCCCGAGAAGATGATCGGCCGCTAGAGAAGAAGCCATGGACGTTTTAGGAGCTCTGAGGATTCGAGTGCGCAGAGGAATTAATCTCGCCGTCCGAGATACCGTCAGCAGCGATCCTTACTGCGTCGTCAAATGCGGTTCTCAGGTTCGAAACCTAGACGACGACGAACGACGGATATTAGGGCATCATCGAATACTAACACGAGATTACTCTTGGAATTTTTGATTGATTATCATCCATCCGCAATCTGCAGAAAGTGAAGACGAAAGTGATAAGAGGGAACTGCAATCCAGTATGGAACGAGGTGCTCACCATTTACGTCAAGGATCTTCGCGATCCCATCGTACTGGTAAGTTTCCTCCGGCGATCCGGTATGTAATTTCTTCTTCGTACATGGTTTTGAAATGGGAAACGGAATTGCAGTCGGTGTTCGACAAGGACACGTTCACGGAGGATGACGGCATGGGAGAGTCTAGAATCGACATCAAGCCATTGGTAGAGTGCCTAAAAATGGGTCTTCAAGGTTTGCCCGACGGTACCAAAGTGGAGCGGGTTCAGCCCTCCCCGGACAACCACCTCGCCGATGAAAGCCCCATCATCTTGACCGGCGGAAAGATGACGCAGAACATGATTCTCAACCTCAAAAACGTCGAATGCGGCAAAGTGGAGCTTCAGATTGAATGGGTTCAGATCCCCGGCTGCAAAGGCCTCGATTTCTGAAATGTTCTCTTTTGTACATCATACACATTACACCAGAATTAGAATCCCAGTTATAATTTTTTAAAACGTATATGTCATAAATTGTTCATTCACAAAACATTCACTTTAAACTTTAAACATATAAACACCATCGACACATACATCTCACCCTCTTATCCCTAGTGAATCGAAAAATCTTTCTTCCGGAACCAAACACGATCTTAATGGATTCTGAAGTGATTCAAAGCAGAAGTAGTACCATCAAGTCCCTTGGCCACAAAATAAGCAGTGTATTCATCAGCAGTCGTGGCACGGTACTTGGCCGGATTCGCTTCCGACAACAGCTCTTCAATGGGGGCGAGTAGCTTGAAACTCGGACCACATGATCTTCCAAAGAAGCTGGCTATGGACACTCTCGGCCCCTTCTCGCTCGCCAACACTCTGTGCTCTATGCTTCTCAGCTTATCATTCGTTATCAGCTGAAAAACACGCACACGTCAACTCCAAAAACACGCCCACACACTATTATTGAGAGGTCTTCTGTACCTGCATTAGATCGCCGATGTTGACGATGAAGGCACCGGGAACTGGAGGGACATCGACCCATTGGTCGTCGTGGATGATCTGAAGCCCGCCTGAGCTGTCTTGCAACAGTACGGTGATGAAGTTGTTGTCCGAATGCTTAGCCACGCCGAGAGTGAGATTCGGCTGTGGACATGGCGGGTAGTAATGGCCGACGAGGAACAGCGAATGGGCGCATTCCGTTTCTGAAATGCGGTGCGGTTTCAGCCCTAGTGATTCGGACAACAATTCCAGCAAAAACTTTCCCAGTTTCATCACCTCCTCGGAGTACTCTCTCAGGACGTCCCTGATTGTTTTCAGGTCGATTGATTTAACTTCAACGAAAGAAGAATGGGTAGGAAGGAATGAATGGATAGATACCTGCAGATTGCGGGGAGCTCCTCCGGCGGCGGCGGGTTGGGGGAGACGGTGTAGTAGAAGGAGTCTCGCCAGGTGGAGAAGGGGGCGGTGAAGAAGTCAAAATTGGTGTTAAACCTAAAACCCTTGGAAAAATCTCGCGAATAGTACTTCTTCTTGATTTCGATTTCTTGTTCGTTGAATTTCCGAACGCCGTCCACCATCTCCGTCAGGATACTCGCCGGTACTCCGTGATTGACTACCTGGAAAAATCCCCAAGCTTCCGATGCCGACCTGATCTCGTCGACAACTCTCGCGCGGATTGAAGGATCATTTTCAACTCCTGTGAGGTCGATGACCGGCAAGGTTGCCGCCGTTGAAACGGAGATGTCTCGTGTGGTCGCATCCGGAGGGCGAATGAAGATTTCTGGCAAGGTTGTGATTCCGGCATCTACGAGTCCTTTCACGCCGGATTTTGTATCGTCGAAGGCCTGAAGCTGCTCTCTGCGGTGGGGATCGGGCGCCATGGCCGATTAAAAAGCAAATGGAAGATTTTTTTTTTTTTTGAAGTAAAAACACGTATCATTGTTTAAGTCAAAGGATAACGCCAGTAACTCCCGTGGAAATGACGATAAGTTAAAACCATGTTGGTTCCGATGCCTTTTTTCGCCAACGCGTGGGCCGCTGCATTGCCATTCCGTGGGATATGCTGCACCCGGTATTCCTGAAAAGAGGATAACAGAAGCTGCAAATCCCTAAGAAGTAAACCAATGCTTGAGTCCAGCATTGAGTCGACGCCTTGAACTGCTTGGATTAGGTTTAAGCAATCCCCCTCCAAAATGACGCGTGTGCATCCGAGTGAGATCGCAAGTTCCAGAACCTTCCGCGCCGCAATGTATTCCCCCTGCTCCGGATCTAGTCTCACACTCGAACAGTCCGTAAACCAGCCATGGCAAACTCCATTCGCATCGCGTATTAATCCGCCGAAACCTGTACCTGCACGTAGAGAGCCGCTATCGAAGTTTAATTTGAACCATCCCGGACTTGGTGTTTGCCAGCGCTGCGTAGCAGCTGTGGAGTTGCGCCTGGAGTCCGCTGAGACTGTAAAACCAATCCGGCATAATTCTAGCCAAGATAAAATCAAAAGGTGAGTTCGCCATGGGTTGGGCGGGAATCTGAAAGCCAACTTTCATTGCGATGAAGCCAGATCATCCATAATGAGATGAGGACAGCTCTGAACTGATTTTGAGTGCATAGTTTCATGCAGCGAGTGAGCCAGGAGCATGGGGAGTCCTCAACCTGAGTAAACAAACTGTAAGGTAAGTTACCTAGACGCCAAACCGCTGTTGCAAAATCACAGTCCACAAAGAGGTGCCACCATGTTTCCGACCGAGACCCGCACATGACACAATCATCGGATTCCAACAGATGTCGCCGCTGAAGCTCCTTTTTTAAGGGGATAATGTTGGAACATAGTCGCCAGATGAAGAACAAGACTTTCGGAGGTGCTGCAAAATTCCAGAGTGTGGACCAGAAATCTAATTACTAATTTAAATTAAATTTTTTAATCCTATCTTGTTTTCATCTTCAATAAAATAATTAATAGGAGAGAGATAGAGAGGACAAGCCACAGCCCACAGGCCAGAGCGGCACAGCCCACAAAGGGCCAAGGGCCAGGGGTGGTGGAAAAAAGTAAATAGGGAAAAGATGGAGGGGTGGTAGAAAAAGTAAATAGGGAAAAGATGGAGGAGGCGTTATTGAAAATCAATAAATAAGTTCAACACGGTTTCACACTTTTTCTATGATTATTTCTTCTGGTGCGCTCTTCAGACCACGACGTGATTGCCTTGTTTTCTTCTTCATTTCTTCGCGAACTACGAGTTTCTTCGTCAATCGTTGAAATGTAATGGTTTGCGGTCATTGATGCTTTTGATTTTAGTATGGAAAATTATTCTCTTGCTTTTTGTAGACTTTTATCAATGAGATTCCGTTCCCTTTGTAGTATTCGCTTACTGATGGAGTGAATTTTCATTAATGAGTAATCTGTTTTTTTGCGTACTACTGCTTTTCTGGGGAAAAGAATCTGATTAACTAAGTTTTTTTTTTGGCTTAATTTGAACATTATTTGTCTTGTTTTGAGTTAATAGTTGAATCATAGGACTAAACATGCATTTTGCTATTTGTTTACTTATTCCTAGATTAAGAAATGAATAATTGTGCTTTACATATGTCTTTTTTGACTGAAATATAACAGAATAGGGAGATACTTCAATGGCTCTTTCGGGCGGTATTTTTTCGAGAATCTAGTAGTTGATGGTACAAAATGGTGACTCAATCATGGTTCCGAAACTTGGTGACATCCTTGAAGAGGCCTGAGTTTCGTGCTTCAAAGGATCAGATTGATGTTTTAGCCTTTGAAGCTTCTAGCTTGATGACCAAACTGCTTCAGCTTTGGCAGTCATTGACGGACAAGCAGGTTATGAAGTTGAGAGAGGAGATTTCGAACTCTGTAGGTGTCAAGAAGCTTGTATCTGGGAATGATGATTATATTGCACGGTTAATATGTGCTGAAATAACTGAAAATTTAGCCCATGCTGCAAGAGCTGTGGCACGGATGTCCAAGAAATGCTGTGATCCCGTGTTGAAGAGTTTTGAGCAGGCATTTGGTGATTTGATCAAGATCGGTAGTGATCCATATGGTTGGCAGTTCTCATGGAAGAAGATGGATAGGAAATTCAAGAAGATGGAACAATATATTCTACTGAATTCGAATTTGTATCAGGAAATGGAGATGCTTGCAGATCTTGAAGAGACATGGAGGAGAATGAAGGAGTGTGATAGTACCGATGGAATCAGTCTGGTTGAATATGAGAAGAAACTCTCATGGAAGAGGCAAGTGGTGAAGCATCTCAAGGAAAATTCTCTGTGGAACCGGACTTATGATTACACGGTACTGCTATTGGCAAGATCCATATTCACAATATATGGAAGGATTGGACATGTTTTTGGAGTCAACAATGTCGCTGCCTCCGGGATTGCTCAATCCTCTGTCTCTGATATTCATAATAGCCGGAATAGTCCCTCATCCATCTTTGAAAATCGTGCCTCTAAATTCTCTTCGATTCCATCAGGGAATTTGATTTCTGGATCTGGTCCTTTGTTGAGAGCAAACAATGGAGCAAACTTTTACTCGGGTTCTTTGGACAACCACATGGCCGTGTCGAATGCCCCTTCTTCAAAATATAGTGGTGTTAGCTTCTACTCGGGGCCTTTATCGAAGTTGAAATTTAAATCCAGCCCTGATCCTAGAGCTAACAAAAGCCCCTTGAAATTATGGCAACTTTTTGATGCACCCCGGGATAAATCTCCGGCAGTGCGACGAAAGGGACGAACCTTTATGACATCAGCTTCTCCTGATTGTTCTCTCGGTGGACAAAGTTCTTCAATGGGTGCTAGCAACTCGAATTCGACTAATCTTCATTCGCAATTCTCGGATGGTACTGAAGATGTTGGTTTTAAGTCACGTTCCGGTGGAGCCCCAACGAGTAAGATGCTGGAGCCTCCTCCAGAAACTCTTGGAGCTGCAGCCTTGGCGCTTCACTACGCCAACGTCATTGTTGTAATCGAGAAATTAGTGGCTTCCCCTCATTTGATTGGCAATGATGCTAGAGGGGATCTTTACAACATGTTACCTTCTAATATCAAGACAGCTCTGAGGTCCAAACTGAAGCCGTATACGAAGATTCTTACGACTTCTGTTTACGATACAACTCTTGCTGCGGAATGGAACGATGCCATTTTGAGAATTCTCGAGTGGTTGGCACCGCTTGCTCACAACATGATAAAATGGCAGTCGGAACGGAGCTTCGAGCACCAGAGCTCAACATGTAGAACGAATGTCTTCCTTGTACAAACACTCTTCTTTGCAAATCAAGAGAAAACTGAAGCAGTCATCACGGAGCTTCTTATCGGAATGAACTACATGTGGAGATTTGGCCGAGAAATCGCTGCGAAATCATTGGTAGGGTATGCCAGCAGAAGCACAGTTGATGACTACCTTGATGAATATGAATAAGGAGAAGATTCAATGATGAAAAAAAAAAAAAAAATGATTCCTCTTCGTCTTCGTCCGAAAATGAATGGCCTAAAACCGAGGTTAGACTCGGAGTTGTGAATGCGATGATACTTTTTTTGGGCAGCTCAGTTACTTAGATTGTTTTGTGGATAAATTTCTGTTGGATTTGAACGAGTGATGATGACTCATTCCACTCTCCATGAATTTCTCTTCTCTCTTATGGCGTTGTTTATTTGGATCATATGATTGCCAACCTTGCATTACCTCCTTGGATCAGATTCTATTATCATTAGGTATTTTATATGCATTTTTTTTTCTTTCAAATTCAAATATTTATTTATTTATTTTATTTATGTATCAGTAAATTCCCTAGTATTAGATGGAGGGTAGATAGGATCAGGGAGTGAGAATAAAGGCTTTATTCACCCCTTACATCTAGATTAGAAATTGCTTTGTATTGTTTTGTGTGTTTGTTTTAGGTTAAAACAAAAAATGGCGTCGAATTATCTGCTGCTCGAGGAGCCCATCCGGATGATTTCCATCATCGAATCTGCTAAACCGGTTTGTATCTCTAAATAATCAATTTTCTTTTCTTTCATGTGGATTATTATGATTATGACGATGATGAGGATAGAGGATCTCATAATTGGTATTCATTTATCACTGAAATGATTTTTGTGCTCATCAGCATTAAGATGAACAGTTTTTTTTTTTTTTTTTTTTTTTTTGTTAGTTGACAGTTTTTGAAACTTTGTAGAGCTTTTTCCCATCAATGAC